>SJJU01009633.1:0-19665 GCA_012932125.1 Conopomorpha cramerella | reverse complement strand
CGCGCGGCCTCAAGATTGTCAATTGACAACATACCTACATTATAGACATTTGTCGTAGGTACTATTAAATATATTCATAACACATATGAAAAAAACATATTATCTCCGTTATAAATAATCTTCTCATTCCCAAAAAAGGAGGTACTTCTAAGTTTCATTCCTGAAAATTACAACTTAAAGTTCGAAGTATTTTCCTCCATAGACTGGAAATAGAAAATATAAAATTAGTAACGTTCCCCAATGAATATCAATCAATCTTCTATTTGCGTCTCTGCCTTCCTCACGGAATAGAGAGGCGTGCTCCGCTTTTACTAGAAGTGGCATATCGGCAAAGTCTGACAGTCATAAATAAGCGTAGCTCCGCGCTCAACTGAACACTAGACCTCAGTATTGTTTCAACATGAGTGTGAGTGTGTTCATCTCATGCAACCAAACAAAACACCTTGCTTAGGTGGTTAACGACAGCTCGTTATAATTTTGACACATACCACTTCCATTTAATCTTTATACAGTGGTCGACTCGCGAAGATGTGCTTAGCATAAGAAACAACCTAAGGTTATTTTAGAGTGAAGCTATGGATTACTCTCTGTACATTTTGGCCTACGCTAGCACTGTGTAATTTACATAATACCTAAAGGTACCTACTCAGGTCTATAACGCCTATTGGGTTAGAGTCCTCATCTAGGTCACTTTTGTGAATTGCTAATAAAAAATCTATCTGTCAAAGTAATCTGACGTTAATAACAGAACGTAATATAAAACCCTCAGACCAAAAACAACTAGACTGGGAATCCGAAACTGGCGTTTAGAATAAAACGATATGATAATCATGCAGGAGTGAAAGAACGAGAGATATTTCGACTTTGAACTAGCAACAGGTCCTATCTGATCTTAAAAGTTCCTGCAATTCATAAAACAAAAAGTACTATATGACATAGTAATACTAATCAAACTCGTATTATACTGGCGGTTTAGATAGGACGTATTGCCAGTTCATAGTCGATTCATCTTCTCTGTCCCTTACGGTGTCTGGATCCAAACTGTCACTTTTACTACCAAGATGACAGTTTGGATCCAGAAGTAAATCCAATATCCGTAAATATGTAGGTGCTTGGAAAGAAAAAGACTGAGGGTGGTACGCAGCTTGCATGTCTAGTTGTGTTTGGTCTGAGGTAAAACCTTATGTGTCTCTCTTTTGACCAGTATAAGAGACGTCTCTTTCTTTAGAAATATTCCTTTCCGACGAATCCGTTGAAAATATCTCATAAATATTACTCAGCACTCGTATAACCTCATAGTCGATTTCCTGAAAACGCAAAGAGCATACAATCAATAGGTATTTCCTGCAACGCCATTTCCAAAACGGTGAATATTCATAAAAGAAAAAGGAAATGAGTAGCAGATTCTTCAAAGACTGGAAACTTCTTTAATAAAGGAATATTTCCCGGGGAAACTAGCACGTAGCGTGGCGCGAAATCGTTTCGTATAATTTTGACATTTGCACGGTTCCCGCCACTTTTGAATTTGGAATACGCACGACAAAATATTCCGCTATATTTCATTTTATGTCAAAAGTGGCGCGCTCATTCATCTTGCTTTGCGAATCCAACTCGCAGCCCTGCTTCAGAACTTGTGTTGCGCCTTTCAAACGAAATGAACTCTCTAGCGTAACACGAAAAAAAATGTGATTACGGAATGAGAAGGAACATTCTCGTGGAATCTAGAATGTTTGGTATTTCCTAGCAATATTGATATTTAAGTCAAAATAGAATATTTATATTAAACCATTTATATTTTCTTTTTTAACCATAATCTGAACTCTAACAAGTAACAATTATTCGACAACGACGACATTCCAAGCCATTTTCTTTAGAACCTTTGCGCACTTTTAACCGGTCATAGAAGCAGTAAAATATACCTATCACCACTTTCGCTGTGACCAACGCTAAGGCGTTATGCATAAACCATTAGGCAGTCTTCATTCAATAAAGAACAGGCCCATTCATAAACTAAAAATGAGCAGTACTCTAAAAATATTACTTATGCGTGAGTGGCTGCACCAGAAATGTGGCGCTTATGACTTTTATTTATCCAAATTCTCATCACCTCAGTTAACGGCTTAGAGATAGCCCGCGAAGGGTTCAGTTCTGAAATGTCGTCGGCTATACCACGAGTTTATGAACCGTGAATATCGCGTAGGCATTTCTAGATGTTCGGATCGCATTTTTATTGTCATGGAAATGCGCGTTTCCCGTTAGTTGGAATTTCAAAAGGGTCGATTAGGACGTCTGGTTTTGAAGGTTCCGTACAATAAGGGTGCCCTCGCTTATTTGTAGGATGTTCCTCCGGTTGCTTGCATTCCTTTGAGCGCGATTTTTTGAGTTTTCACCCTTCGCGATTTCTTTACAGAATTCAGTGAGTTACGCTGTTAGGAATATTGAATTATGACGCGAGCCGGCGGCGGCGGAGGGTACGAAGTGAGATTTTATTGATCGAATAAAAAAAAATGCCACTTGAATGAAACGCTTGTACCAGTTGAGCTGCCAATAACGCTGTGTAATGGTATTCACAATAATGTGATGTATTATACGATGTATTACGCATGGGTATTAAGATGACACTCTCTACATAGATCGATTTTATTAGGGAGGAATTTCATTGAAAATACTGATATGTGTCATTGTAAAAGCTGTTAATATTGCAGGAAAAAAGATATTTATTATTTAGGGATTTGAGTTAGCAACATAACTAATAATAACTTAATAGGTAAATTTTAATAAATCGCGAACTTACATTTCTTTATAAAGTGTTTTTCAAAAGTTTAAAATAAATGTTTGGTCTGTTTTAAAAGCGCCTATATTTGTAGACAAAATTAGTTAATACACAATCAGCTTGTGGTATATTTTAGTTTCTATTGTTTTAATTTTCACTACAATATTAAAACACATATAAAAAGCTCGAGTGCCGCCGGTCAGCTCAGTCGCATGCTGACAATAATAAATGAATAGTGAACATTTAATTTCACTAGCATTTCGTGACATGGACATCAACGGATTTAATATTTTTTGTCGATTTTTGTGACAAGAAACCCCATAGCGCCTTTTTAATAATTTCAGTATATTTTACTACAAAAATACCGTTCCTATGTCAACATCGTCGTCGGGTTACCAGTAAGCAACAAGAAAATTCCCTGCTGGGTTGACACGCAAGTGAAAAATCCCCGTATTTTATAACACCGTTTTAATACTGTCCACACACATCCGGCTCACTTTCTGCCTCTCCATCAAAGTCAGCCCTAACGCCGGCGGCGGCGCGGCGCGGCGCTTATTTGAGCACAGAGAAAAAAAAAGTGCAGGAGAACTAATAAAACCAATCGGGCGTCAAATTCCTTTTTTTGGCGAGCGCGCCAATTTGTAGCCAACGAAGCCTACAAGCCGTGTCGAATCACTCACAGTGAAAACTATGAAATCGGCTGATAAAATTTTATTGAATTTTCCGCCCAATATGAGAGACACGGTGTTATTGATGGCCCGTCCGTGACGGTGCAGGGCCGGTAAAATGACGCCCGCCACCGACGCCGCACACTCAATGTCCACGCTTATCTCTATGTTTCTCTCTCGCACACATGCACCGCATGATGGTGATATGAGCTTTCATAAAAACAAATGAGTTTTGTAAACAAAGAAATACCATGTCATGGTATTTATATGTTTTGTTATGACATATTTTGTTTATTGGATTAGGACTACATATGTACAATAATCATAATTACGTTGCGATTTAATGCAATTATTTCCGGTTTTTGGTGAACTAATGTTAGGAGTGGCAGCATAATTTTCCTCACGTTTAATAGGTTTTTACATTAGTTGGCACCCACATGCCAACTAATGTACTGGGTTTTTTTTTAAATATCTAATGATACTTCCACACATTGTGCGCGGCGCGGGAGCAGCGCGAACCGCTGTTTGTAATTCAGGGAAATGTATGAAGCTGTAATGCTGGAAATGTATGGGCTTAGTTAATTCGTTCACATCATGTGATGAACTGTCACTGTTCACCCCGTAGTGAAACGAGGATATACACTTGGGTAACATATAAATGACAATTAATAAAATTGTGGATAAGAGCAAATATCCACAAACAGTGAAAGATGTACCTCTATGTGAATCCTATTCCATCACATGGGCTCAACTCAAATACAGATTTTGGTCGATGAGTCACTAACAGAAGATACATTGTTAAATTGGTCCGTTTAATATTTTCTTGTCACTGAAACAATAAAAGGGACACTGAAAATTTCTTCAGACTCAATAGCGTGTACACGATTGTGCACAAAACTGGGGTCATCTGGCCTTTACATTGCACTTGTGATATATTTTATAAAACCGCTTACAATAACATATGATACTCGCCAAGCTCCTAGTAAATCTCATCAGGTAAACTTTGGACTAAAAACTGCGCCATCATTTTAGGTGCCCAATATGTTGGAACAAAATTTTCATATTAAGTTTTGCTGAAGTCCACCGCCGACCGATGCGAGGTCCGAGGCTATTCATCGATCACGCGAAATGTCATCTCGTTCCTTTGACGGATTAAGGGTGTTTGAACAGAGGGAGAAACGCGTTAAAAGTTTACTTTACTTTGTGTGTAACGAAAATGGCCTTTGTGTTTTCTCTTCCGTCCGCTTTCATAATCATATAGGAAAGATGAACGCGGAATTTTTTTGTTGTATCAATCGAATTCTCGACCGTATAATATTTATACGGTTTTTCATCAAAATTACTTCACAGGTGCTAGGTATCTATAGAAAAAAATACTGTAACAATTTTCGTTCCAAGGAACGTAAAGCTATCTGTCACACACACACACAATTAGAAGGTGTGGATGAGTAATATTTGAGTTTATCTATATTATATAAAACTCAGTCCTGACTGATTCTTTCATCACTGACTCAATCAACACCCAGCTCAAACCCTTGACCCTAGAAAGTCAAAATTTTACAAAGTGCTTATTTTTATAATGTTTACGTGAGATAAAATTGGATTTTTCACCATCACCCTAAGGGGGTAAAAAGTAGGGTAGAAGTTTATATGAGAAAAACGTTAACTTTGGAGTTATGGTTCTAAAACTTGGTGGCGTTATTTTTTAATAGAAATTAAAACTAAAACTGCGCGAATGAAAACGCGGGGCGTCCACTAGTATCGTATAAATTATAGGTATACTGTAAATCTTAAACTTGCGTATAAAGTATCTGTAAGAAGTAGCTCTTCACGATCAGAAGCTAGGTTTTGCCATCTTACCATTATCAATTTTACATTCATACAGCACAGTGTGCAAAAAGGAGCGTATTCACATTCATCCATTACATTGTCTCTAGAACAAGCCACCAAAGAATTACAAAAGAAATAAACTTTTATTATAAAACTTAGAACAGTAAAAGGTCACTGCCCACTAAAGTTTCTCTTACCGTACCTATTAAACAAATGAACCCCAGTTTATTCGTAAGCTAAATTTGCATGTGGAGACACTTTTATCACAAAGTTGCGAGGGGCCTGGGAGAGCTGTGTGCACTACAAAGGCTATCGGTGGCTTGAGGGAGCGATCTGTTTAAAGTCTCCGTAGTTTGGAACACTTATGACAGCGCAGTGTGCGGGGAAATGCAGTTTGGGAATTACCGTGTATTCCGACTTTAGCCTTTAGGTATCCACAGCAGCTTATTATGTATTAATGGTATTGCTTGGCAAATTCGGGTACATTTATTTTCTTAAATACAACGCCTTCAGATCCAGTTATAGCTTGACGATAAATGTTTAGAAATGAAAAAAATGTTAAAAGTACAATAACCCCTTTGGCAACCCGAATTTTCCTTTATGTCGAAAGAAATGCAACTGGCCATCATAATTTTAATGATCCAAAGCAGGCCAAAAAAAAATGCCCGAGTAGGACAGAAACTGCTTTTTGAACGAAGAATTTTTAAGGGGTACATTTTTTTAATATCTAGGAAATTGCCGAATGATTTTTCCATCATTTGTTTCCAATTTATTTACTTCTTGTACTCTCTTTTCATTTTTCTTTTGAAATTATACACAGGTTTTGACTTGTGGTGTGCAGATTTTATGACGTTATTGTCATTCACCGTACGAGCGTTGCTTAGCAAACATAGGCTCTGCAAAGAGTCCTATTGGTACACGTCCAGTAGCCGGACTCGAACCCGCGACCTCTCGATTGCAAGTCAAGTGTCCGATCAACTGGACGACAGACGCTCTTTTAAATAACTAATTTCGTACAGGGATAAAAAAATGTACTTCCTTATTTCATTACGTGTATTCCCTATCTAAAAATACTCACCAATAGAAAATCCATTCACGCCGCCCCTAACGCTCCAGCGAAAACAATTTAAATCACGTTGTGGAATACGCAAAAACAGAAATGTCGTGGAAATAAAATAAAAAGCAGTGCGTAATAATATACACATTCAGAGAAGAATCCCAAAGGAGGCGAGCGGTAGCGTGAGGTTTGTTACCAAGCCCCCGTACTATGGACACACGATATAGTCGTCTTTCATATCACGCGAACGAGAAACTTGAGATAGCGCTATACGAAACTGTATACATCCATTTCACGTCGACACACTCTGTTGTCGAACTGTTTAGCCCTTGGTACGAGGAGTGTATGGATTTTTGGGTTCCGTAACATTGTTTTGTTTATGATAATTTGTGAATTTCCGAACAATGTGAAATACGTTTTGTTGTTGTAGCGTATTTACGCTGCTACACTTACTACGCACATCAAAAGTGTCTAGGGATCAAGAACATTTTGGAAAAATATCTAATTTATTTAAATCAAATCTAATTTCCTGGGTTGGTCTCCTACCTAATTCCCCATGCCTGTACCAATGACTTATCACCACATTTTGAATAAATTATGAATGAATTCAGTTTTTGTAAAATACCTCTATATTCATGATTGCAATCTTCTAAAATGTACTTGATCCCTAGACACTTTTGATGTGTGTATATTCACGCGATGTTAAATAGGTACCTACAGGTAACATACTGTAAATGATAACCGTTAAGTACTTGATTCTGAAGCGATATAATTTCTAAACATACTAGCTTTCCGCCTGCGGCTTCGCCCGCGTGGACTTCGGTTAAATTGCGGTGTAAAGGAATATTTTTGTTTTCCTTCCGGAATATCATTTTTTCCGGGATAATAAATACCGTTTTATTTAAACCGGACTTCTAACTATACGTCTGCAAAATTTCAAAGCAATCGGTTCAGTAGTTACGGCGTGAAAGCGGAACAAACAAACTCACTTTCCCGTTTATAATATTAGTAAGATAAAAGGAGAAGCAATCGCCGCGCTTAGCAACTGGACGACGGCGTCCCCAAATGAGTCCCATGATCATTTGAGGGGAAATGCTAGAAATCTCCACGCTGGAAAAACGGCTAATCGCAAGAACCTGAAATTTGACAGGGACTTAGCTTAGGTGTCATAGGGGTGCACTAAGAAAGGAAACTCCGAAATTGCCGAACGGGATTTATAATGTATATGAGAAAGACAATGTTTGTCATTCATATTCAAGTTAAGGATATTTAATTTTATAACGTAAATAATTGGGAAAACTTTTTGAAGTAGGTTAAAACTATTGAAATGAAGTCGATCTTATGGATATTCGGGTTATTAAAATGATTATTGAAGGATCTAGGTACTTCAATACTAATATATTTTAAGGACATCGTCTGATAGAGAAAAAATAATACATGTTGTATTCTAATGTGATATTCGTAATTTATTAAATATAACTAAAAATAACTAATCCAACTTACTTACAACTCTTCCAGTTTTCAGCACCAACAGAAACTCCTACAGAGGAAAATAGTAACTACGGAACCCGGCCATTCTCTGCCTTTTAATGCACGCCGCATTTATTTTTTTATTACTCGCCCATCGTTTGTCACCAGAAGACAGTAGCAAGCGTTAATTTGACAGGGGATCCAATGACCTACTTACAAACGCCTCGACTGTCACATTCATTTGGCAGAGAGGTTTTTGGGGACCGCCGACGGTGTGGTTAATTAAAATAATGTGTTCTTCTGTGATACAACTAATACGGTTTTCCTGTTTTTTTTTTCTAGAGAATTTGCCCTCTTTTTGTTTGGAGAAATGTCTACAAGAGTCTCCTTTCCCTTCGGTTGAACTTGTTGGAGAATGCGTTCAGGATCTCAATTGATAGTGTGATTGATCGTTGGATACTTTGCTACCTTTTTTTATTTTTTTATCGTGGGGAAATCCGTTATGGATACCCCACCGCTGGCGGGGACAACGGCGGGGTTATGTGGGATACGCACCCACTAAAACCCCACGTTGACCACTCGCACGTTACTGCCGGGGCCCCCGGAACGACCTTAGCCACTACATCAAGTGGATACTTTGCTACCTGGGTAGTTATGGTTTCGGGTTTAAATTTTGAATTTCGGATCAACGCTTTTATCTTCCCGGGAACTATTAGGTACTGCAGTAATTATTTTAAAACGCTTTAGTATAAAAAAAACCATAGAATCGGGTGCCATATGACATATCATCACAATCATTTGCTTCGGCGTTGCCGTAGCGTGTGTATAATTAGATTCCGAAAATATACCCATCGGTATATTTTTTTAACATGCACGCTCCTGATTGCAAAGTTCTTTGTTTTAAAATTATTTACTACAACCACTACAACTCTACTTGCGTGCTTGCTTTGAATCTAGAGACACAGCTAAGAAGAAAAAGATAAAAAAAAATATAATATCCTTCTCTCTTCTCGATCTAGGATCACACCTTTTTGGGAATAAGCCGGGGCGCTTAATAATCGTTTCTTGTTTTGGCTGAGGTGGTATCTTGTAGTGTTGATGCACCCCACCATTCTCTATTGGATTTTTTCTTTAATGTTAATTTATAAAAAAAATAAATACACTTCACTCCTTTTAATCCCAAAGCGGGGTAGGCAGAGGCACTTGCTAAAGCAAATGCCCACGGTTCACCAAGCGTATTTAACCCAACGTGACAGGGGGTGAGCCCATCGCCGTTATCGGGTTCACACACCTTGTGGTGTGCGGGTTTTATCACGATGTTGTCCTTCACCGTACGAGCGTTGCGTTGCGTACATAGGCTCTGAAAAAGAGTCCCATTGGTACACGTCCACTACCCGGACTCGAACCCAGATCTCCCGGTTACAAGTCAAGTATCCGACCAACTGGACCACAGACGCTGTAATGTTAATTTATTTGTGTCTTTACGAGCTGTAAAATATATCAACGCACGAACTTATATAATATTTTGGCCGATCTGAGCTTCAGAGAAATAAAAAGCCTTATATTGGCGATCGGCCAATTTGTTATAAAGGCGTGATCTAAGACTTGATATACATTTCTATAAATATGTATAAAGCAAACTGCTCTTTGTGCAGCGATTTGTTTTGTTTCGAACTGACAGTTCTGTATGAAAATCGAGATATAAATTAAGTTAAAATTAGTCTGATTTCGCTTACCCTTATCTCGGAACATTTATACACACCAGTATACCCTGTACTATTGCCAAAGACTGATAATGTACTTACATAAATACTTTTAAAGTCATATTATATATACAAACATATACCTCTATATATACCCAGACGCACACAACAAATTTAATGTTTCAGTTCGAGCGGGAACCAAATCCGTGACCGTCATTCTAGAGGCGGATGCACTGACCACTAGTCTATGCCGGCCGTCATTATATAACAAGCATATCGTGTGCCATGCCAAGATAATAGAATATAAAATGTGCCTTTTGTTTTGCATCAACCACAAAGCGCTCAGAGGCCTGATTCCCTTGAGAAATTGTGGAATACAACTGGTGTTTGGTTGTTGAGCAGAAGGACTTTTCTCACGGTGCCTATAAGGGGTACATCAAACGTCACTTGTTTTTGCAAGTTTATATAGATAAGAAATGCCGTGGCCTAACGGGGGTGGCGGATTTGAGATAAAAAAAAATCTCCGGTTCGTATTCGCACGCGCGCGTTAATAAAGACACGAAATAAAAGAAATACGCAATATGATTCGCTGTGTCACGCTTCGTACATATGTTAGGTTCATGCATAGCTATGCTACATACATGGGAGCAGGGCATACACCAGTCCAAAGTTTTTTTTTTAAATTACAGTGAACAAGCGTTTGACCACCAGCCTGCTTGAAGTTAAGCAGCGATGTTGTCTACGATGGAGCACACTTGTTCATTAGGTACCTATTAACCCGTGACTTTTATTCCTATTACGGTAAAGGTAAACAACGTCATGAAACCTGAATACCGAAATATTAATTAAGTTTACTCACACTATTATTTACCTTGTGTCGCTCTACTGAGGCTGGATATCACGATAGCTATTTCTTCCTTATCCATTGGGACAACCGGTGCTGAATGCTAAACTGTTGCCAAAAAGGTTTAAATACATTTTGGAGTGAATTTTGTAAACTTGGCCTAATACTTGCCTGGAAACTAAGGCTTAGAAATAATAATGTATTTTTTATGCCCGAAATAATTTATTTTTACAAACGAGCTCCTCTATGCGTTAGGAAATGTGCTGGAAGTGTGCTACAGATATTAAACGGACTCAACTGATACCTTGACTTATTCCTACATACTTTGGTACCCAGTTATAATATAAAATAAAATATCACAATGAATTTTACTGTGCATTTCATAGTGTACCAAACATACTCTAACGAAGAGTTCAGTCTGTAACCTAACGAGGTTTTTTGTCAGCTGTCAAAATATAGTTCCCTCAACTCCACCGTCCACAGCGCTATCTAAACAATGGTCAATCAGTCAGTAGTAAATATTTTAGTTGCAGTTCAAAAGATATATTGTGGCACACAAGGCATTATTTTACGTGCGAGTGAGATAGGAAATGTGCAGAGATGCAGTTAACAACAAAAATAAAAATAAAAATAAAAACACTTGTATAAATTACACGAATATAACGTAATTACGACGCCAACCATTTTGTGATGTCGTTTAACAGATTTTTTTATCCGAATCTGTATTATGATTTCAGCCCAACTGTCCAGCTTAGCCAGACCACTGCTAGACGTAGGCCTCCCCAAAAGACGCGCCACAACGATTGGTCTTATCTATATATAGTAATTTGTAATTAGTACTGTGTTTAATCAATCAAGTGGCGGCATAAAATCCTAAGGCTTTATTCAATATATTGGAATAAATCGACATATTCAATATCAAGACAAAGTATAAAAGAAAGTCGCTTCCCGCTGTCTATCCCTTTGTATGCTTATATCTTTGACACTACGAAATGTTTATGCGGGTTTTTTTAATAGATATAGTCATTCAAAAGGAAAGATTATATTAGGAAGATACGTAAAATACATACAGCATATCGTTGGGAAACAATTCGTATCAGCATAGCACTCGTGTGAAGCCGGGATTGACCGTTAGTATAGTATAAAACAAAGTTGAAAAATCTTTAAAACTACGAAACGGATTTTGATGCGGTCTGTGGTGTGGTGTATGTGGTCGGCATATAATAGCAGAAAATCACTGTTCGTTATGTATATTGGCAATACACCCTTTTCCGGGTTAGCTAGTATTTGATAAAGTGTAAATAGAAAAGTTCAGAAAATATATGTATTATTTAACAAGCAAAAGTTGGTCACTTTGTCGTAACTGAGTTCTGGGCATCTAGTCTGTTGCGAGAAACTTCCATTTTACTGTGAAAGCCTTTTTGTAATCTAGATAGGTTCCCTTTTGCTCGAGCACCCTTTTGATCTTTCAGTGTACCGTAGTTTACAGTTTGCATTTTTTTACTTTGCATAGTCACATAATATGGTTGATTTGTCTAAGTTTATTCAAGGTTTAGGACACAAAGGGTCGAAGCAAAGTATCAGTACTTTTATTGGCTAAAAATTTGGCTGGATTGACAAGATATAATAGTATTTTCTGGTATACTATAAGTATACGAGATTTTGTCGAATATCCTAGTGACAATAAAATTAGGCAACTCTGAAAGTTGATCACACGGCGACGATACGATATGCTACGATATAATACCGTATGAGAGTATAATTGCACCTTATGGGCTCAACTTAGGTGATTTCTAGTCATCGTTTAATACTGATATAACCCTGGAATATAGATACCTTACTTACATTTAAATTTTCATACTATGAATATTAATCAATTATATTACCTATATGTAGGCATCCTAATTCATAAACAACTTAAAGATAATGACGTAACAATTTGAAAAGACCCTGGAATATCAATGTGGGACTTTATACAACATTTCAATATGGTTTTGACATGTTCAACATTTGAGAATGTTTTAAGAATTTTTGCTCTAGAGTGAGCCAGTCGGTCGGATACTTGACTTGAACCGGGAGGCCGCGGGTCCCTGTCCGGCTATTAGACATATACCAACGGAACTCTTTTCCAAAGAAACGCAACACTCGTGAAGGACAACATAGTGATGGAACCCACACACCCCAAGGTGTGTTAACCCTACAACGGCGATGGACCCTATCACCTTGTGTTAAATACTCTTGGTGAACCGTGAGCATTTGCTTAGCTTTCTCTACTGATCTGCTGCTTACTATTACGCTTAGGGATTAAATGCGTGAAGTGTATATATTATTAACTTTTAAGTGGTAAAAAGGTAGAAAGGTAAGCTCTATGCGCTATTTGACGCGCACTAGACGATTATTTTATTCAGTGCATGCAAGCAAAAACATATTACTTTCGCTATTTTCCATTGTAAGTCAGACATTGGCTCCTGGGACTAAACAAAACAGCCAAAACTTTATTGAATGCATTTAAATCCTATTTCAAAAAGCGGACTCTACGTTCACTGATATTTTGTATAGGAGAAATGCTGAGCTGCACTCCTTAAGAACCTGTATTGAATTTAAGGTCAAGTCCGAACTTAAACTGTATAGCTTAATTTGACCACTAGAGTACAAGAGTTCAGCGTCACGCGGCCTGTGCCGGTCATAAATCACGTTTAGAATCACGCAACCTTCGTCCTTACAACAAAACCGAATTACTACATCGCTAAAACGTCCGTACATTGCCCCTCTTTTTTCTCAATGTACGTAGAAACGTGTAACGAAAACGGCAATGTAATTAATTGCACGTTAAAATAATTCAAGCACAGTTTATTGCCAGCGATGTGTCAATGGCTCTGTTTATTTTCCAGTAAGCGCCTTTGTATTTTCGTGCCCTTTTTTAGGCAATAAAAATTCCATAGGAGTTATTTGGAAATAGGCGGACCACACGGTATGGCGCTGTGTGCACGGAACATATTATGTGGTTTATTGGTAGGCGTAGCTTTGGTTGTTACTCTATCAAATGTTATACATAAACTAACGTCAATAATCCGTGTTCGGGTGGACGTTTGTTGATTTAATGAGTACCAGGGCTCAGGAGTCAACAGTACCCAGCTGCATTCCGATAGTTGCATCGTTCTGGTTTCGCAGTGACAAATGAATGAATGAATGAAGTGCGTCGCTGTTTTACTACACGGGTCTGCAACTACTAGCATGTGAATAGTCATGCTGCACTGTTTAGCGACTGGGATATAATAACGATGATACACTTATGCAACACAGTCTGAGCATCCAAATATAAACTTAGGTATGTAGGTTTTTTTATCATTAAGAACAAGCGTTTGACCACTATCCTGTCTGATGTTAAGCAGCAATGTGGTCTACGATGGAGCACACTTGTTCATTAGGTACCCGCGACTTGAAAACCTTCAGACTGTACTGCGCAGGAAACACAGACTCCGGCGAGTCGTTCCACATCCTAGCGGTTCGCACTATGAAAGTAGATGCAAACCGTTTGGTTCGCGTAAATGGTATATGCACCCGATAGAAGACAGATAGGCTCGTAACCTTGCGGCGATGCTCCAGGCTTTGTAGCCGAGCAAATAAACAAAAAAAAATAAGGTTTAAAATTAATTAATACTTTTGGTATAATCGTTGCAGGATCTACATCAATTTACTATACTAGATATCGCTTAAAGTTTCACTCGCCAGAGTATTATCCTTCCCATTCCCGTGGGAATCAAAATTTAGTATTTTTAACTCCACACAAATCTTGAAATATTAGTAACATGTGGAAATAAGGTTTATCAAATTTTAAGCAGTCGTTCAGAAGTCATACGCGAACATACATTTTCATATAAATAGATTTATTTATGTCCAAAGTCATAAACCAATAGATAGATAATATCTCTCTACATGGTCCCATTTCAATTTGGTTCGGTTCTGATGATGGCATCTATGAGTAAACCCGATCATTCTTCAATTTTAACTGTTGAAGTCGGATAATGTGGAGAGAATGGATGAAAGTCGAAATTGACGAAAGGGATTTATGGTTCATGTAATGGGCCGGGTGAGTAGAGGTCGCCTCGGAAGGACATACATCGACCAGATTAGTGATGTCCTGGCGGAAGGTGGCGTGAAAAGTACTCAAAACCGGAATTCATGTATGAAAAGATGTATGAATGTAGATGAAGCGAAAGTGGTATGTCGGGACCGTGACAAATGGAGATCTGTAGTCTCTGCCTAGCACTCTGGTAGACAGGCCTGAAGTGTATGTATGTACGTATGTAAATTTATTTACGTACCAATCCAGTACGGGATCGATCAATACATTCTACATTGTAACAAAATACTACAAGAAATGTAGACAAACAAGTCGGAGACGACACAGTAAGGCCATAACACCACTGCATTATGATAAGCAATGAAGACTCGAATGGCTACACTATAAAACGAATAGGCACGCCTTCCGATGTGACATCACTAGGGATTCACATAGGGTGTCGCATGAACAGGCAATAATATCTTTGTTGATGCATCGTAAATATAGAGTGAAGTTTAAAAATGTCTGAATTGTACTCATTTTTTTATCACTATGAACAAGCGTTTGGCCACCATCCTGCCTGATGTTAAGCAGCGATGTGGTCTACGATAGAGCACACTTGTTCAATAGGTACCTATTCACCCGCGACTTAAAGATCTTCAGACTGTACTGCGCAGGAAACACAGACACCGGCAAGTCGTTCCACATCCTGGCGGTTCGCACTATGAAAGTGGACACAAATCGTTTTCCGTTCTCCTGGTTGTCCTATTGTAAAGACTAGTACTCATGTAAGACTAGTGTTTTTTTTTTATCTTGACAGAGATTAAACCAGATTTAATTTCGTCCTAGAATTCAATAATTCAATGTCTCTCTAACGAGGGCTCAAATCATTTACGTAATTAATGATGGCTTCTTCACGAGCAAAGTCTTACCAACTTCAATTTCGTCTGTAACCTCAAGCCAGACGCAGTAACAAAGGATACAATTAACTGCGGGAAGGTAAACCTCGGTTGCCTACAAATTCTAAAGGCACCTCCGAAACTGGCACTACGCACTTCACCGGTTTCCACTTATTACACTATAATAGTTCAGGGATTCACATGGTCTTGCAGTTACAACGCCAGGCCTACGAGAGAAAATACTCTCAACAGCTCAGTTAATAAAGTCGCAATTGGTGTTGCCTTTTGCAAGTGCCGGTGTTTCCCTTCCCTACGCAACTTCATAATTAGCAGTTTCCCCATTTCGCTCGAAGCTAGAACCCTGGCTTTCCACCGCGATGACGTGGCCATTGCACCTTTATTAACCACTATAGAGTGACCTGTGTTTTTCAAGTAGTACTTCATTGTGTTGGCTCAGCGGTTCCAAAAGTGTGGCGCGTGCTAGGGACTCGACCGTACCAGTACTAATTAACTGCACTGCTGTAATATTTGAGAATCTCTGGATGAGAAGAGTCGTAAGTACCCGGTGCGGGTGCGAGCCCACTTTGTATGCAAGTTGGGTGTAGATGGAAAATTGTGTGACAATGCGACGGTAAGTAACGGAATGGCTTGTGGCACTTATTGTGCCTGTGTGTGCGTATGCGTACTTACATTTGGTTTTGTTAACTCTCCCATTATCAAATGAAATTGTGAATTTACTGTGTGCTTTTCGGTAGGTAAAATAATATTGTTGCCTCTGTGAATTTATCGTAGAGAGCTTTTGATAATAAAGTTTTGTTAGTACAACGAAAGTTTTTAGTAATGTCACAATATGGACTTTGTGGTCGTTTGCATAATACACGTGCTGGTCTGGACTCTGGACTTAAACATTTCCAGCTGGATTTCTCCCAGCACAAAGCGTAAGTATTTAGTTCAGAAATAGGTGGTTTATTATTATTGACTTCTACTCAGTACCCTATTAATAAAAATAGTTTCACCGACTATCAAAAAGGTCGTTTAAAATAGGCATGTAAATATCCAAACACTATTCTACAAATAATAACTGTGCTACGAATAACGAGTGCATTCATCATGTCAGCCCTCTAACGTCCACTGCAGGACATAGGCCACCCCAAAGCTGCGCCATAACGATCGGTTTTGTGCCTTTCTCCGCCAATGCAGGCCAAACGTTTTAACCAGATCATTGAAGCACCTTCTTGTAGGTATAACCGCGTTGCGCTTTTCCATTCGAACTTGTTTATTAGTGAGGCGGTAAAAGCACTCACACATTCTACCGCATCACGAGGCAAAGTAATTAAGTAGGAAACTACATACTTACATGTGTAGATGTATTCCTAGATACACAATAAGGCCTCAAAGTTCCACACCACGCTTGCATCAGAAATTAGTTACCTATATCATTCTGTATCATACTTGTGTATCTCTGACTAATTCAAAGGTACAGTGGCGGTTTACGTAAACTAAAACGCCCATAGGAAACTGATCTGCAAAGCTTTTGGGTGTTACATAAAAATCGTTCTATAGAAATATATAATCATGCAGACAGAAAAACACACAAAAACGTTTCATAAAGAGGGGCAGTCGTCCAAGAAAAAGTAGAGCTTAGTTTTAGTTGTATGTGATGTGTATCCGTTTTTAATTAATTAGTGTGTTGATAACCTAAATAAATAAATAAGAATTTGGTCTACCACCATGAGGTTGCTCTCACGTGTCATTAGGCATTAAGGTTATTTGACACGATTAAACAACACTACCTTATTTAATTTTAGTGACACAGGAGACGTCACCAAAACGGACAGACCACTTTCTTTCCCGATCAAAGCTGCGGTTTCGACTCTAAAATTGGTATATTTTATTTCCATACATACATACATACATACACTTCACGCCTGTCTCCCAAAGGGGTAGGCAGAGACTACAGATCTCCATTTGTCACGGTCCTGACATACCCCTTTCGCTTATTTCCAGGAACTACGTAATACATAATCCTAATACATAATGGACGAAACTTTAAATTCATGTCAAAAATATGATGGATATAATATACCTACTCCCAATGTACATAATTACCCTTTCCTATATCTAGCAAGTGTTACTGCTCCGCCAGATCTCTTTGGGACGATCCACGCAACAAACGCAGCGAACCGAAGGGGATTGAAGTTCAGTTCAATGACTGTCCTCTTTGGAAGCCGATCGGATGCGCGAACATACCGTCTGGAAGCTGGCTCTTGCGCCATATATTTTATTCCCTTTATCGACTTAGTCGAACATTATAAAATGCACTGCGGAGCTCTTACTTCGGTCTGTTAAGTTTTGTAGTTTAGCTATACACACTTGTACACAGAGTGAATTCAGGGTAGTGCATTTGGGACTCTAGGGGTGTCAGAATATGTTAGAGTAATATTTGTCTGGTATGTTGTGTCGTGATGCATCAGACTGGTATAGCTTCCATAATATTATACTTAACATGATTGTTTGTGTTCAAAGGTCATTGGGCAAAATCTGACCCGGTTTTCGAAATATGTCCTACAAGCATTAAATTATTTTTAAATTATTGAGTTATAGTATACCTTTCATTGTATGTAGTTTTTAGAACAAAAAATCGCGGCAGATGTCTTAAAAACAACTTTAAGTGTTTTAAAATATTTACTGTTGTAATGAATAAAAATAGTTACAATAACAGAAATGCACGGCTAGGAGCTGCATTAGCCGCCTCACTCGCTTATTGGAAAGTTTTATTGTATTTTGTTGATGTGGAAATATTAAACAGTTGTGTTTTGTGTAGCCCCTCTGTGTTGCGACGAAGGAAACATATTCTCACAGTACACTTTTCCAGTTGGTCGGATCCTTGACTTGTAACCGGGAGGTCGCGAGTTCGAGTCCGGCTACTGGACGTGTACCAATGGGACTCTTTTTCAGAGTCTGTGTACGCAACGCAACGCTCGTACGGTGAAGGACAACATCGTGATGAAACACTATAACGGCGATGGGCTCACCCCCTGTCACGTTGGGTTAAGTACGTTTTGTAGCCTTTACTTCAATTAATGCCAGTGATTCCGCGTTCGATTTCCCACAGTTGACGTTTGACGACTTGACATTATTTACACTGGGCACCTATCACCTAAAGATCGCCAGATCATACGTCCATGAACACTTACGACCAAATGGCCTATATATTGTGGAACTTTACCGTCACCAGGAATCGGTAAATAAAAGAACATTGATTCGAGGTAGAATTTAGTCGCGATAGGTCAGAAGTAAACAATGTTACACTTACATATTGATGAACTCTACAAGTGAGGGCAGGGATAGTATAGAAGATTATTATTATTACTGTTCTTGTATCCATTTCCGGATGCCGAACTATTGCACGCTGTGCACATATAGCCAGCCTAGCAAACTAGTGGCTAGCAGACTACCAAATGTGCATAATCGTTATATTATACTACGAGTATAGTACGAGTGGTAGTGTTATTTAGCAGACTTGACACCCAGTAGTATGGTCTACTTTTTGTCAGGAACAAATAGATACGCCAGCAAGGTTCTTGGACGAAACTACCGTGCCTGTTGACTTTGATCATGTTGAATAAATACGATATTGTAATTCTACACATTTGTTTTACCTACATCAGTATTAGGGAGATAGAATAAGTTTTAATTTTTTTGGTAGAATAAGTTTTAATAATTTTAGGTGATCAATAAATAGATAGTTAAAGGCAGCAGACAAACGCAACGAGTTTAGTTGGTCCACCGTGTGACGAAAAAACCGTTGCAAATAATCGACAAAATATGTCGAATCATCCCTCCTTCTACTTATACATTAATTTTATTTTTTGGGCAGATTCCCATACACTACATTAATGCGACATATATTTTCGTAAACTAGGGATGTTTATGTAAACATCCAAACCAATTTTGTTTCTGTAGGCCGTGGGTATGGTTTCCATACTAAGTTGCCCAGTGACCTTTGTAGCGTTTTACGCCTACGGCTTCTGTCCAAAATATAGAACCGATACCTGTCTGATTCAACACAACATATCAGGCTAATGTGTACGTGTGTTATATCCACGAGCCTCGAACGATTCACTGCTGCGTCGGCGTTCTACATCCACGTGCAACGATGCAGTATTGCGCCATCATTTACCTCAATATGCCTCATATTCGAAAATGCTGATTCCTCGCAACGTGCCCATGATCGCTGACGCCGATCACGTACACCATCCGGACCGAGCCAACGAGAATGATGAGAGTCTACCGCTTCGTCAGTTGAGTCCTAACATCGGATCGGCTCACTAGTTTTTACACAAGAGCTATGTGAC
>SJJU01009632.1:0-12434 GCA_012932125.1 Conopomorpha cramerella | reverse complement strand
CCACTCGCTGCAACAATAAAGAGAATTAACCGCTGTATCACAATGTGCAATATTCTTCGCGACGCATCTCATTACACATAATGGGGGGGGAGTGGCCAACGACACGTGTGCGGCGCCGGCTTCCTGTACCAATGTCACATCACTCGAAGGCGTTCATTAAAAACGCAAAAAAATGAAAAAACGTCGTCTGATTACAGAAATCGCTGTAGATTATTATTTATTGAAGGTCACGCTTACAGATATTGATGTCTAATCTATTGTGTAAAAATAAATTGCTGTTCGAAAAGTTTCGCTAAAACTCGAGAACGGCTGGACAGATTTGGCTAATTTTGGTCTTGAATTATTCGTGGAAGTTCAAGAAAAGTTTAATCCTTAAATGCATAGTGATGTAGTAAGTACATCAGTATAATTTTCTTCAATTATTTTTTCCCGTGTACAGAGTTTTTATTTCAAATTATTGTCAAAGGTCCAATAATACGTATGACCCCAGTTTTTGATCATATACAACTTTTTATTATCACATAATTCATGAACGCTAAGATTTTATTCAAAGAAAAAAGAAACATGCAGCTAAGGGTTAAAAGGAATAATAATACACGGAAGTACGAAGCTACCTAAAACAATTTTTTACCGGGACAGCTAGTAATAAAATTTTAAATTGTAACCAGACTGCGCCATCAAAAACTATAATGTAAAGCACAGAAAGAGCCCACACCGCAGGACTACCTACAGTGGAGGTCATTGTTAAACTTTAGCATTTAAGTCAATATCTTTAAATAAACATTTATTATTATAATTATATAATAGATATACAAATGTATCGATGTGATTGTCCTACGTGTTAATCTAAGCAAAAAAAAATGTTGGTTGAGATTTTCTACGTATCCCTGTCTACAGTGCTTACAGCCCTTTCTAGGGGAGTAGGTACTCATTAAGCTTATTGTTTAAGCTTTATGTGTATGATAGGTTCAGGGGTCAACTTAGCCTACAAAATTTGAGCCCGCGGGCTAAATAGGATAAGATACTTATTTATGGGTTGTCATCTGGAACTATTCATTCATGGCTCGTACAGTGAGCTAAGTTAATTCCTTTGAACCACTTTAAGGGACCACTCAGAACGCGAATATTATTTTTCCTCGTTCAGAGCCTACGTCACTTTCAGAGCTCTTGTACTCTTTTCTTGTTATGGATAGCATACTTAGTGCACTGTGGGCCGAGTCGACCACGAAGCGAAAACGTATTTGGTCAATTTAGCCCGCGGGCTCAAATATTGTGGGCGACACTGGAATCGTATGATATTGATCATTGTTACAAACAAATTGTATTATTATTATTATGTACTCTAGTCGAGACACATTCGCTTAGCAATACAACTCTTGTTCTGCGTAGACAAAACACCGGGGTTCCGAGAAGAGTGGGTACTTGTGTTAGCGAGATACTTATAAATGAGAAGAAAAAAAAACAAGTAAATAGCTTGTTGTTGTTTTCTAGAGTACCCGTCTGCTGCGTCGTACTCAGGTCGAGCGGAGATCTAAAGTTCAATAAACAATCGAGTACTGAAGAATCATACTTCATAATATACTCTCTCCAATTATCCGATTAACGATTCGATACTTCGAGTGTGTACAATATTTTACGAAAAACAAAAACACAAATTATTAATGTGCAAAATATCTGCTAAACGAAGAGAATTTGTATTCAAGTCTGTTTTTTATAACGGTTTGTTCACATGCCAATTAAATACTGCATGACCTTTCATATGAATATCTATGTAATAAATCGAAAAAGAACAGTAGTTTATAATTAAATATTTCATTATTTTTATCCCTGTGTACAGGGCTTACAGACCTTTCTAGGGGAGTAGGTATGGGACAGGCGTGAAGTGTATGTATGTATTATTTTTCTTTTTCATTAATTTACACAGTATTAACGTTAACTTCTTCGATTGAGGACTCCGAGCAATGGTCTTAGAAACGTTGTTGGACTCGTCAATATGAACAACTTTTACTATGACGACAATGCGATGAAATGAAAGAAAAATATGTATCTCCATACAAAACGTAAATGACAAAAAAATTTAGTTTCCGCGCATTGTCGCCATAGTAAAAGTTGTTCATATCGACGAGCCCAACAACTTTTCTAAGACCATCGCTCGAGGTCCTTTTACACGCAGTATAATTAAGTATAGCAACATTATTTCTGACGTTGTTAAATACGCTCGGTGAACCGTGAGCAATTGCTTTAGCAGGTGCCTCTGCCTACCCCGCTTTGGGATTGAAAGGCGTGAAGTGTGTATTTCTCAAACTAACTGTTCATCTATAAAATCTTTCACCGAAAAAAAACATACTATAGAATAGTGCTGATATATAGTAAACTAGCTGTGCCACGCGGTGTTACTCGCATCCTTTTTGTTCCTTCGTAAAGTAACTTTTATTCGTTACAAACATACATCCATCCATACAATTCTTTCCTCTTTATAATAATATCAACCCGTTCCCGTTGCAATTTCGGGATAAAAAGTAGCCTATGTTTCATTAGGAAAAACGTAGCTTTCTTTTAGCGTAAGAATAATCGAAATCCGTTCAGTAGTTTCGGAGCCTATTCAATACAAACAAACAAACAAATCTTTCCTCTTTATAATATTAGTATAGAAGTATAGATGAATCAACAGGAATTAACTGAAACACAGAACAATAGCAACAGGACCCGTCCGTCGTTTCCCACTCGGCTGTGCGCAGCGGCTATAAGCTGCTTTACTACTTGAAACATGTTTCAAACGCAAACGAGACTTACCTACACAAACTAATGTCCGGCGGAAATGCTTCAAAGCTACTTATACAAATCCGGGATTGGCCCACTGGCACACACCACTACTACTGCCGCTGCTGCGCCTCGCGAGAGGCTCTAACAGAAGAAACCGAATGGAAAGCGCAGTGGAAATGTTACCGCACCGTACGTACGGTCGGCCAAAAAAATGGTCTATCAGTTTCGATGACACTTCCTGTGTCACTAAAACATCAATAAGTTAGAGTTGGTATATTGTGACAAGTGAACAATGAACCTTAATGTTTAATGACATTCATATGAGTTTCAACCTAAGGGTGGTAGAGCAGATTCTTGGCCGACTGTACACGCAAAACATTAATGTAGCTTGCTTGTAGCTTGTTGCTTGCTTGTGCCTAACATTGAATAAGCCAAGGATAACGGCTAATCCCGCACAGAACAGCTTCAGTTGGTACATTTGGCTGAAATGTTCGTGAAAATAATGCACACAGACCTAAAAGAGTAAGTAATAGTACACAGTGCGTCCTAGACTTATGTGGGACATGAAGGGGAAGTACCTTAAATATCGTAGATAGTGAATTTTGCCCAAAGATAACTATTTTATTTTTAAAAGTTAGTTATTCTAAATAAAAATAATAAAAATACTTCAAGCCTTTTAATCCCAAAGCGGGGTAGGCAGAGGCACTTGCTAAAGCAAATGCCCACGGTTCACCAAGCGTATTTAACCCAACCTGACAGGGGGTGAGCCCATCGCCGTTATAGGGTTCACACACCTTGTGGTGTGCGTGTTTCATCACGATGTTGTCCTTCACCGTACGAGCGTTGCGTTGCGTACATAGGCTCTGGAAAAGAGTCCCATTGGTACACGTCCAGTAACCGGACTCGAACCCGCGACCTCCCGGTTACAAGTCAAGGATCCGACCAACTGGACCACATACGCTCCCAACAGAATAATCAATGCAGAATAACCAACTTTAAAATATAACAAAGTCTTGTTTGAGCAAAAATGTATTACCAATAAAAATAGTACTTTGTTCAGAAAAAGGAGTAAGTATATCATTGAAATCGCCATCATTTGCTTAATAAGAAAAAGCGTTAGCGTCGGATTATGACCCCGAATTCATCCAGTATATATAAAACAACATGCCTTTGCCATTTTGCGCTGTTAAAAGTTGTTACTAGTCTCACGTTGACAAATGATAGGTATCTATGACTGAAAACGTTCCGAACGGCTTCTGTCTAACATGATATTGTTAAGATTATAAGTACTAGAATCCACCCTCACGTTTTAACGAGTTTTTGACACGACTTTGACTATTGACTACTTTATCGATAGACTGTGACAATGACACCGACTATATATTATTGAACACGAAGAATTATAACTTAGCTTGTGGCAGAATTGTCGGCTTTGAAGCTGAACATAAGAGCCAAATTAAAAAAAAAATGTATAGTTTAGTATTCCGTACTAGTCGCTACTATAACTAACAATGCCTAAAAATAGAGTCAAGCGCGACACATTGATATCATCATCCCGTTACTAAAAACATCTTACTTATAATCTACACCCGGGAGCAATGATTTCATTACATAAATATATAAAAGGAAAACCTGACTGACTGACATATCAACGCACATTCCAAACGGCTGAGCCTAGGCGCTGGAAATTTGGAACAGTCGTAGCTTAGGGGTGCACTAAGAGAGGAATTCCAGAAATTCCCACGTGAACGGAAATTATCAGGTAAATACTTTTGTAGGAAAAAATTAAACAGCTCAAGTTAGACGCTTGAAATCTGTGATGCAGGTACTACTAAACTACGCGAATGTAACCGCGGGGCATCCACTAGTTCAGTGGCGTGCACACCATATAGGCAAAAAGACACTGCCTACCTTGGTATTTTGGCTACCCAACCTAATAATAGAGTTATTGCTAGATCTTTTTTTGTTATACTCACGAAATAGGCTAACAAAGGTCCTGTGTGATATATATATTAGATATCTTCAGCGCACATTGGTATACTTTGATCCAAGATCTAACATAGGACTCAACGTGTCAAATATCAGTGTTGAACAGTAAGTTACAGTCCAACGTGTGGCGGTGCCATGTATATATAATACTAGCTGTACCGCGCAATGTTACTCGCGTTAATTTTTGTTCCTTCGTCCATCCATACAATTATTTCCTCTTTATAATATTACTAAGTAGCTGTGCCACGCGGTGTTACTCGCATCCTTTTTGGTCCTTCGTCAAGTAGCTTTTATTCGTTATAAACATCCATCCATACAATTCTTTCCTCTTTATAATAATATCAACCCGGTCCCGTTGGAATTTCGGGATAAAAGGTAGCCTATGTTCATTTGGAAAAACGTAGCTTCCTTTTAGTGTAAGAATCATTAAAATCCGTTTAGTAGTTTCGGAGCCTATTCAAACAAACAAACAAACAAATTTTTCCTCTTTATAATATTACCCCCTTACCAATAAACGCGTTGTCACTTACACAACGGTTATTACAGGTCCACTTGAACTGGTTATTCCGTATTTGACATACAACTGACAAGTTAAGTCGAGCTTTGTGTATCTTCGAAATAGCAATCCCACCGACGATTACTTTTGTTTTAAAGTCATAAATGACGTTCATCAAGCTTTGTGTTATTCAACTGTATATCTGTATATTATAACACTTATAACGATGAAATAAAGAAATTTTTGATTTGATTTTGACCATTACTAGTAAGTCCCTTAGTATAGAAGTATATATAGATAATGTGCAATGGTCATACCGTCGTATCTCCATCTCCTCGTGCGGGCGGCGCGTGGTGGGGTCGGGGAAGACGAGGTGGCGCTCGTCGGGCGCCGGCACGAGCCCGTTCAGGTAGTCGCGGAAGGTCTTGAGCGCGGCGTAGAACGGCACCTTGTCGGCCGCGCGCGGCAACTGAGCGCACCGCGCCGACGACGACGGCAACACCCACATGTACTGCGCACCACACACACAACCGACCATTAGGTACCCGTCTGACTTCACTACCTTGGTGTGCACTGAACACAACCTCTGGTAAAACTCGCGCGCGAATGCGTCAAGTTTATCCAACTACTAATTTGACTGTTTAACCCTTAATCAGACATAGTTAGGTCTTTTTCTGATGGATTTTGGACTCTATTGACGTTTGTTCTTAAAAATCCATCACATATTCCCGATTGATGTTTATCATAAAATCTAGCTTTTAAGTGCAATGTGAAATTATTGTTCAATGTTCAAAAAGGTATGTGTCCTGTAGTGTTACATACCTTATGTGATTATTCTCGGATAACTTCTCTGAAATCTTTAGATAATTCCAGTGATGACATTCAATAAGGTTCAAAGTATGTGTTGGTCAAGTGACAATATACTGGCCATTGTTTGATTAAGGGTTAACACATTTGCGGACAGTAAATAAACATAATAGATTTTTTATTGTTATGACGGCTATAACCGGGATATTCCCACCCACTTTCCCACCACTGTGATTCCTATTACAGCCAGGACCTACAGCGGCATCCAGAATAGACAAGAGCTCAATCAGTGACGACTGGGCTAGATCCCGGGGGGGCCTAGCCTTTTGTCTTGGCTCCCACATAGTTATTAAACTAGAGACGGTATAGAAATAAGAAGAAAAATATATATATATAAGTATATGCGCTGCATTGCAATGCATACTGCTACTGTTATGACGGCTATAGCCGTTTACTGTCCGGGAAAGAATTAAATGGTAACGACACTTAACAAACTAGACTCAATAAAGAATCAAAATAAGAAACATCAATACCATTGATGTTGCGGTGCAGTCTATAAACTGACTTAGTTTATTTATCATGTTGTATCAGTCGCACATCGGACATTTTTATGTACGTTATATTCTATTGTATTTCATATTGAGAATGTCTTATTTTACATTTGTTTACCTTTTGACGTGTTGTGACAATTAATTAAGAAATATTTCTTGTTGTAATGCAAGAGTAATCTTTTATTTTGAACACGCGTAAATAGTTAGGATCCGCACAATGTATCACAAGAGATGTCCTTACAACTACACACATCAAAAGTGTCTAGGGATCAAGAACATTTTTAGCTCTAAAAAAATCTAATTTATTAAAATCAACTCTAATATTCTGGATTGGTCTCCTACCTAATTCCCCACGACTATATCAATGACTTATCACCACATATTGAATAAATTATGAATGAATTCAGTTTTTGTATAATATATTCTTGATTGCAATCTTCTAAAATGTACTTGATCCCTAGACACTTTTGATGTGTGTATGTGCCACTATAACTAACAACACTAACCGTATTAGTGCCAGCGATGGTATCGGGCTGCTTGCCGAAGCAGAAGTCCTTCTTCCCAGAGAACACTTCGTAGATGAGCTTCCCGTTGAACACGGCGACCTTGGGGCGGAAGTTCTGCAGCTTCTCGAGCAGCGCGGCGGAGCCCTCCTTGATCTCGCGCCGCGTGAGGTCCGCCGAGCCCTTCGTGGGCCGCGACACCATGTTCGTGAATCCGATGCCGAAGTTCAGCAGCTACAAACAAACATACACTATGCACTCACACGCAAATAATAACAATTCACGTGGTATGTTTGGTCATAAACTATAACAGATAGAGTATTTGACGAGTCAGCATTTCTGCCTCTAGGTATGGTCGTGGGTTCGATTACCACCGCTGACAGGTACTTAGGTGATGAGCTTTTATGTACTTGTTGGATGCGTCTGGGTGTTTTATTTATATAAGTATGTATTTTGAAAGAAAAAAAATGTATTTAATTAAGTATATTTCGTTGTCTGAACTCCATAACACAAGTGCTTTAGCTACTTAACATGGGATGAAGGCAATGTGTGTGTCGTTGTAACAATATATTTATACATGTACTACTCCGTAAACGGAGAATCTATGTACACTGGAATGTACAAAGATGATCTTCTAGAAGTAAACCTAACGTAGGTGTTGTATGTAATATTTTTTAGTAAATACAGGATATGACTGTGTTATTTAGTGTTCGTTTTCTTTATTAAATTAGAAGCTTTCGCTGGCAAAAGTACTAAGATACCACTAATTTTGACACTACTTACCTAATTGAAAGAGGAACGCAACTATTGGCATACAACGTGGTTCAAATAGTCCATCGACGCAACAAAAGTTTCTACAAAACATTCGGTAGCCGTTCAGCGTTTGTCAGCGAGTCGGTAAATATACAACAATATAGGTTGTAGGCACACAAAGAAAATAATGACCTTGTAGTCTTCATCGGCGCTCATCTGTTCGCGCGTGAGCCCGGAGAGGTAGAGACACTTCCAGAAGTGGTTGCCGGGCCCGGCGTAGTGGTGCCCCTTGTACGCCGCGAACAGGCCCGGGTTGATGCCGATCTGAAACAACGCTTAGCATTCTACACACGCGTCTACACAACCCCGTACTCAGTAGAGTAAGCCAGTAGAGTAATCACCACCAGTGGAACGAAAGAGAGGGGAAACATAACGGAAAACTCCAATGACAGTGTTTTCAAGAAAAGAAAAAAACCTTACCCTTATTAGGGTTTACATACATACATAAGTAAACGCTATCGATCAGCGGCGGCGGTACCAATGTAATGATGTGTTGCCGCCACACACACACGTCAATAGAGAAGCATTTCAAATCTGTACCAAATTCTTACGAGTCAGTTTTAATTCGAAGTTTTATTGTGCAATTATTATGTTATCTGTCTTACTTGGGTAAAGAGTGCGATAGATGTGTGTGTATGTATATTGTACGTGTGTAAGTGTGTGTGTGTGTGTACGTGTGTGAGCAGGCGAGGGACGGACGATCGTACTCACAATGATGATGTCGAGGTTGGGGCCGAGGTGGTCGGGCAGCGTGCGTCGCGACACCTCCTCCTCGCTCATGCCGTTGAAGCGGTCGTGCTTCTTGCGCTCCTTCACTGGCCGCGGCACACCCTCCATGCCCTCCACCTTTATTTCCATGCTGCAAACGACAGGTTGCATCAGTCTCGGTAGGTGTGTACAAATCAAGCCTGCACTGCACTGGACAAGTTGTGCAGACACTGAATCCTAGCTAGGTTAGTTTATTGTCATATCTCTATAGAAGAGATTTATTATAATCATGGATGGCAGCAGAGTAATGTCGACCTAAGTTGTCATGTCCAATCAGAGAGTTGAAAATCGCAACTCGTCGTTCTATGCTGGTGTCTACAGATTAACTTCATACTGCGAAGCGTTGTGCGTGTTACATGCCCAGTTAGGACGTATGTAGTAGTGTAGGTATATGACAGGCCGCTTGCTGGGGCCGACAGAGGCTGACCAACTAGGCCACAAGAACTGCTAAGACAATGGCCGGCGTGAATGGGCGCGGGCAGGCGGCGGCTGGCGGCGGCGGCGTCGCCGTGTTTATGTGCCGTGTGTTTATGTATCTATGTTTACGCGTGCTATATACCGAGCGGCGTGCACGCCGCTATATATAGCGGTGCGTGGACTAGAGTGCGGATTTTGGCGCAGCTTCGGAACAAAAATAGTCGTGCTCCAGTGCGCGAATGCTGGACGCACGACTATTTATTATAGTGAAACCACTACTTCAATTCCAGCAAAGTTCTCAACAATTATTATCGGCTTGTCAAAGAGAGGTTTCTATCGTTTGCCAATATAAAATACAGCATGGTATTAATATGGGATCTATTTTAAACACAAATGTTGTTTGACAATTTATTAAATGTAAAAAAAATAAACGAAGTTCCCGGCAATACGATCAACGTTGCCGCCATGATAATTCTATTAAAAATGTGAACTTTTAAAGCAATATCGTGAAAGCCGGGAGCAATTACAGCGTACAGCCGGCGACAGCGCTGCGCAGTGCGCCGCGCGGCCCGCGCTGAACTGCGCCGCGGCGGAAGCTAGTCGCGCTCGAGGGCCAGCTTCCGCTCGGGAATTATGAGCCCGCACCGGGCAGCGGGAGCGCTCCGCCCGACTTCACAACTATTCCCAACTTACAAACAAAACTTAGGTATATCACAATTCTCTTGAATGGCCCCGGCCTCTGAATAAACACTTTCTACTACTGGCTACGGGCGAAGGAACTTTACAATTTGCAGTGAATCGAGAGTGTGAACTTGGAATTTGTTGATTGTGTTTTCAGTTTAGTTTCTCCTCTGCATGCGGTCATTGTAAACAACCACCTCAAACTTGCTACGATCTCAGCTGATTACAGTGCTTGTAGTGGTAGGTTGTATTGTCTATTATGTGTGTTTACACATCTTAGGCGCGCGGTGGCGGCGAATAGAATACATCTGTCACCACCTCAGCCCAACTTTTCCCGTCCTGGGCAACAGCGCTCTCTTGTGAGTTAAACCGTGGTTTAACTCACAAGAGACACCACTGCGATGGGCAAGCCGCCCGCCAAGCGTGGCGATTATTGGCATTTCAAACTATTATGGAAATCACGGCCCTCGTCCATCAGTGGACTAGTGGTGGCTGATGATGAGGATGACGCTACGATATCCTTTTTATCCAGCTAATTAAGTCCTGAAACAGTCGTTGTGACGCAGTCCTGGCCGATGAGCTTACGAACAAGCACTAACAAACAACTCTGTGTATAATCTATTAAGTAATGCGAGCAACAAATATTTAATGGCGTCTATTAGGTGTTTTTATCCCCCGTCAGAATATTTTTATAAATCCTTTTCTCCACCCGTGAGAATATTTTTTAAAACCGTACTGCTACTGGTCATTAAAGTTTTAAAATGGTCAGATATTTTAGCGCAGCAAAAATCGGAATGGATTTTTTTTTCAAGGAACTCGGATGGGAAATTCGATAGTCACAACAATGGTATGCAATTTTAGAAACTCCTTTTTTAAACATATATACGTATCGTGCCTTTTCAAATGATATCCCACTTAAAAACATTTGCATAAACTGGACTTTTCATCCCCACTTTCAACCCCCATAACTAAACAATTCATTATGATACACACATCAAAAGGGATGAAGAACATTTTTAGCTCTAAAAAAATTTAATATATTTAAATCAAATCTAATCTTCTGGATTGGCATCCTACCTAATTCCCCATGCCTGTATCAATGAATGATGACTTATCACCACATTTTTTTATAAATTTATGAATGAATTCAATCTTTGCAAAATATATTCTTGATTGCAATCTTCTGAAATGGACTTGATCCCTAGAGCTTATGGAAAAATCTTAATAACACATGGAATAATTCGAAAATGCTGAAACATTATATATAATAGTCAAATTTCTGCCTAAGGAGATGACATTTTGTATGGGGACGATTTTTTTGTTTTCGTTTCCCTGTATTATCGCCATAGTAAAAGTTTTTAGTTTAGTTTTAGTATTTACAAGCCCAAGAACGTCTTTAATACCAATGCTCAGGGTCTTTTTACGCGCAGTATTTCATCGCAAATTACCCACGTGAACGTGGTCAACATCTAGAAAATCCACACAGACGGCTGTCGCGCGCGGCCGCACCTGAGACGGGGCTCACAGGGGAAGGAACGTCCGCGCTGTCTACATGCATCTGATACGTAGTTTCATATCGATCACAAATAGGGATGTGCTACTAACAACTTATTAAAATAAAGATAAGATTCTACAATCACGCGTGAAAGGAATGAAGATTGACAGATTAGACCATTGACATACACACATCAAAAGTGTCTAGGGATCACGAACATTTTAGCTCTAAAAAAATCTAATTTATTTAAATCAAATCTAATCTTCTGGATTAGTCTCCTACCTAATTCTTCATGCCTGTATCAATGACTTATCACCACATTTTGAATAAATTATGAATGAATTAGGTTTTTGTAAAATATACTCTTGATTGCAATCTTCTAAAATGTACTTGATCCCTAGACACTTTTGATTTGTGTAGACGCAAAAATGACTTGGCTGTACGAGCGATCAATATGCGAAGGCGGAGAAATCTCAATTCATGAAATGTTATAAGGGATTGCTGTATCATTTTTTAATGAAACGCGCGCAGATATTATACATCAATATTGTCCACAAGGTGTATATAGGCGCGAATATAATCAAAGACAAGCTCGAGCTTACCTCGACGTTTCGACGCAGTTGCATGCGTCGTGGTCACGAGTGGACTGGAGTGCGGCGGCTGCGACGTTCACTGGTTTGATACGAATCCGCAACTACCCTCAAAGAGTCACTATATCGGCACACAACACTGATGACATCGGCTGTACAAGGCGATCTTTTTTCCGCGCGAGATTTAATTTTGTTTATCGCCGGTTTCCACGTCGATGACAATTTATATCCGTCCTCTCGATTGAAATTATGGTGTTTGTTGATCTCAATCGCTTCACGCACAATTCTGGAATAATATCGGCGTTCTGTCGACAGGATTTTTGAATCGTGCAATTCTATCCAGTGGTTCGGTCCATTCTCCAGCAGGTGTTCAGCTATTGCGGATTTATTAATCTGTCGATTCTTTACAGCTGTAATGTGCTCCTTGATTCTCTCCGCTATACTGCGTTTTGTTTGACCAATATAGGAGCTACCGCAGCTGCAATCTACCTTGTACACTCCAGGCGTGCTCAATGGAATAGTGTCCTTAGGAGTGCGTATATGTTTCGCTATTTAGACAAC
>SJJU01009630.1:0-14966 GCA_012932125.1 Conopomorpha cramerella | reverse complement strand
TAACCTTAAAATGTATGCCGGTAACAGCACTGAACATTCTATTCCTTTGTGTTTCTGTTTCATCAATAATCTAGTGCTGGGATTTTTTTGTTGATTTATCAAGTTGAATCGTTTCGATTTTAGACACGTGCTTATTGAATCGAATGTAAGTGTGGTAGAATAAAAATGAATGTTTTGCACATGTATATGTATAAAGTTATACATATATATAACAGAGTCCATTTTGATGAATTAATGTTTTTACGGTATTACCTTAGCCTATCACGGTCGCCGTTGGGAGATAAAAAATAATATGTATGACGTCTTCAATCGAAACACTACACATACACATCGATTCTCACGCATTCGAATGTTTTCAATACAACACTATCACACACGTCAGTCGACTTGTCAGAAATCACTTATTAGATGAGCACAACTATAGGTAAACAATTTGACAAAGAGAGTACCGGCATGCAAGGCCGAGATGAGAACCAACGAGGGCAGTGACAGCTATCCGTAAAAAATAAACAAAGTATAATTACACATGAGAATATTATTCTTAAGATAAATCTCAGGATTACCTATACTTAACATTTTTGACTACACTTTAACAAAACAAAAATACCTGGAACCCCGTTGGTTCTTTGTTAAATTGTTTGCCTATAGAACTGTCATTTAAATTTTGACAAAGAAATATCAGCATTCGCTTTATAAATCTTGCGCTAAAAGCTAATGAACTGAACTTAGTTAATTTATCAAGTATTTCTAGATCCAGTACAACTTTGCACATTTATTTTTGAAGCCTAGGAAGTGTTCATATATATCTGAAGTCGACTGTACCATTATTGGCTATGTGCAAAGCGAGTAGTGGCAGACAGATAACAAGTACAATATTGGAAAGATTCGATTTATTATAGAATTTATTATAGAATATATTATAGAATCGATCGATTTATTATAGAATCGATTTATGAGTGATGTTTTGGTACCATCAATTATAATCTCCGTGAATGTTTTATGAGCAACAGACAATACATTCAAGATTTCGACAAGATGAAACCTATTTGTTAGCCATTCATAATACGTGTTGTAGAGCTTATTATATTTATCTTACATATTACTGCGTACCTAATCAAAACGTTAATCACTTCGATTAACGAACAAAAAAATCACATCTCTATTAATTGATGACAACGAACTAAGAAGCAATAGGACGTCCAACGCCGAGATACAAATGTCATCGCCATACATTTGGTAGTCAGTCACATCCATTCTAAAAATTGTTCATGGATTTATCAATGTGTCAGAAATAGATTTTTAGCTGACGTCGACTATTATTTATCCTAGTTATTGAATTATTCAACGCAGCCAAACACTTTCTAGGTAAATAGGCTACAAATTAACTAATTAAGTGAAATAAAATTATTTACTGTCGGCAACTGGTTTTATTTTTTCCTTTTAGAGCCATAAATTCTCACATATTTTAATCGTTAATTTGTTTTTTAACTTTTTAGATTTTAACAACAGAGTAGGTAGGTAATCCATGAATTACGACTTAACTAGATTTACAAGATGTAGATAGATATCTATTTTTTTATTAATATTTAAATCCATGTCGTCCATCGGCATGAAAACTATCATAACACAAAAAGTGTTGTACTTGGGAAATCAACATTTTAATATTTTTCTTTACGATTTTCACCATATTTTTTATTTAAAATCCATACAGAATGAGATTATACATAAAGTAATTGCTTTCGATTGCAAATTTATTCTAGTTTCTAGTAAATGCATATTAGACTCGGAGAAATTAATACTTTGTATAGGCATCTAAGAAACATAAAAAATCGTGTTATGAGACTTTTCTTGCCGATGGACGATGTAATGAGGAATTTTCAAACTCAATTTCCTTTATGAAATAGAGGTCACTACAAGGTTCTGATTCGACATAAATGCTTATATAGGTACATAAATACGACGTGACATTTTTGTTTCAATATTTATTGAAGTTGATGCAAAGAAGGTTTGATTGACAATCAACATAGAAATAGCGCCATCTTTTGAGAAAACATCAAACTAAATTTAAAAAAAATCCTTGTTATCTCTGCTTTATTTTCGATTAAATTTAAGTATAGTTATAATCCTGACAATATCTTATTATTGTCAATAATCTCTTCTTATATTTTGGCCTTAGCGTCTTATTTTGGCATAGATCTTATAAACGCACTGAATCACAACTTTAAAAGACAAAATAGTCCATCAATACCAACGAAATTATTCCTGAAATTCCTATTTAATTGTGCGAAAAAAATCACAAGGTGTAAAAATAGTATAAGTAGGTACCTATGAGGTGCCTCCAATGACATAGGTACCTATGTTGGCTATTACGTAGTTGCTATGGTAACATAAATGTCAAATTATAACAAGTTTGGATACTGAATTGAAATGAAAATGAAGAATATAAAAGTGCATTCCAGAAATTGAGTTTTTATAATTGATTAGTGTAACCACCGCATATTTCTCCGGCGAGTTCCTCACAACCTAAATGAATTTCAACCATAGGGTGGTCAAACAAATACTTACGCCAAAAGAATCGAACAATGTTCTAGTAGATAGAACGAAGCACATCACTAATACGAACTGTCAAAATTTCAATAAACGGTTGAGAGGAGTATATGGTTTGTGACATTAAGTTAAAATCGGTGATAGGTTGGCTGAATTGTTTTGAGACACCAAGCTAAAATCAACCATAAGTCGACAGCATTAGCTCATGAACAGATTCGAAATATACGTGTCGTACTCTTTCATTTGATACCCCAATTGGGACATATTTATTCAAGTTAAATTTTTCAAAGTGGGGTTCAACCCCCATAATTTTTGAGTGGGTGAACAGATATCGATGAAATATAGCTAAGAACACGCTCGATCAAATCAGATTTCAAATAATAAAAAAACCGCATTAAAATCGTCATCCGTTTGGGAGCTACGTTGTCTCAAACGGATACATACACACGCTGACACGTCAAACTTATAACACCCCGTCGTTTTTGCGTCGGGGGTTAAAAAGGGAAGAAAACGCGAAGCTGATTGCAGATGGCGCTTTGTACGCTTGACCCATATGAACCAATGACAGTGAGGCAATCTGTCATATGAACTTGTAGTGACAATCGATCGACCAATCGTGTTGTTTTGGATCAAGCGTTACTAGCGACATTAGCTCATGAGTTTTCTACCCCCATAGAAGCCACTGGTTTCAAAATGGGACGTTTTCTGACAGGTGGCTTATTACAGTTCTAACAAATGTCAATAGATGACACTACCTAGACAGGGCTGTCATTTCATATTTTAATTTTATGTTGACAATTCTAAAATGAGTTTCTCCTTGAGATCATGTCTGATTAGCGCCATCTGTGAGATGTTTTGGAACTACTTTTGACATATTTGAATCTATAAGAAAACCTCTCATTGTACGAGATGTGCTCCATAGTACAAGTAACACTGGATAGATCTGTAGTGCAATCTAGTAGCTATGTACTGACTGGTGTACCTGAGGTTGGCCTAAGCACATATCTCTTTCGCTCTCTCTATCAACTCGCATTGCTGAGAGCGAGAGAGCTGTATACTGGAGTACGTACGAGCGCATATGCGTTTACATGACGACGAAAATTGCACTACTGAGCTGGCGAACAAAACAACGAAGGTCAGTTGAATGCTTATCTTCGGTTATTTCCGTACCAAAAATTAATGAACAACATCATGAGCTAAGCTTCTTTGATAATTTGTCATCTTACTTTACTTTACTTGATTATTGTATACCTACTTGACAGGGCTCTATTTTGGGGTACCTAAACAATATTGGTCAGTACATCGGTCTGTGAAAATATTTTATCAAATATTGTCAGATAAAATTGAAAATCAAATGATTTTAACAATGAAACAAGACCGTGCGCCTGTTGCAAAGGGTCCCCGTCCCAAACATCATCCTCGTTTTCAATTATTGTTTGGAATAAATCTATTAATTCAGGTAACTGTGAATTAATAGTGTGCACAGTTCGAGAATTGTACACCCACCGTGTATCAGCGCCGCGCGGAAGTTTTTTTAATTTGGACAAGTGGTTTTTGTAAAATTCTGTACGTTTCGCACTATGTTGAAAAAATTTGGATTGTCTTTTGATAGTTGAAAACAACGGTGGTTGTTAGGCGAACTTATACGTCTGAACCCTGCTGGGAGAAGTAGAAGTGTTTAGAAAGATAGCGGTCCAAAAAAAGGCACAAACAAGTCACCCAAAAAAAATAAAAATAAATTTGCGCGTCCCCGCCAAAAAAAAAGCCCCCGGGCTCCCCCCCCCAAAAAAAGGGGTTTTCCTTGTTGTTCTTACCATCGCTTTGAACGCGTATGCGATCTAAGGACAAGACGGCAGCGCCGTCATATGTTTGGGCAACCAACTTTGATGTGCATTTTAATTCTTCTAGTACTTTCAAAATAAGCTCAGTCAACGCCGCAGCTCGGCGATCAGAACTAACGTCTATGAATTTAATGAACCTGTCTACAACTTGTGAATTATCAAAATAACGTAGTATGAAACCTAGCTGTTCCCTACCGCTAGCATCGGGTGTTTCGTCTACCATTACAGCAACGAACTCAGTTTTTTCAATTTGATTTGAAATAGACTGAGTCATAACCCGCGCTATGCATTCTATCAAATCGTTTTGTGATTTGTTAGAGAGGCCAGAAAATGTACTTGAACTTGTTTCCAAATGATTAGCGAGTACGCCGTCGTACTTCGCAAGGAAGTCTATAAGTTCTAAGTAATGTCCTCGGTTATTTGATGAAAGACTTTCATCGTGTCCTCGAAAGGGTAGCTCCTGTTTTCCCAAATAACAAACTACGTCAATTAATCTCTGAAATATGGATCTATTCATATCTACCTTCGCGTTGTAACGATCTAAATCTACTTTTAGTTGTGAGTTTAACGCCAGATCGACTCTATTTTTCCCAAAAACGCGATATTTCAGTAGTGACGCGATATGTTTTTCCGAAATTGAATGCTTTTTTGCAGCTTTGTGAAAATTATTCAAATCACAATATCCCTTGCCAGTCCAAACGCTTTTATCATTTGTACTGAACAAAAGGCAGGGAATACAGTACAACTTATTTGTGTGAACACAGCCAGCCAACCACGAAAATGTTTTATAGAATTGCATTTGAAAATGTCTAACCCTATTATTACCTTGTTTTTGCTCCAAATTCAAACTAACGTAAAACAATCCCTTCGAAATTTCGGCCATTACACTGCACTTTTCACTCATATTTAGTCCAAAAAATCGACCCACTATTAACTTTTGTAAACAAACACTTTTACACGCATCACTTTCACACCTAATACTTTCCATTTTTATCTAATTTTATAATTTAACAAAAAAACCGCGGAAGCGAAAATAAAAAAATGCAGACTCCAATAAGAAAGAAAGCAAACTGCCAAATTATGTCAACACAATGTCAAGTGGCCGGCACCTACGCTCTCACGCACACACACGCATATGTTGATATTTTTCGTAGCATTCTAGCCCTTATTATTCGAAGAATGTATGTAAAAACGCGGGGGAGGCTGCGCTTATCCTGCGGCAAGTTTTCCCCATAGTAACTCCCAAATCCTAGAGCGCGGTAAACGCGAAATGAGACAGATATATAAGAGTGAAAGAGAACTTTGATAAGCTGGCGGTCGTTCAGCTTCTTCGACCTAGACCTAGTACTACGATGCAACGATGCGGCAACGCATGCATTTTCTTTCTTGTCGCGCCAAATTCTATGATTGTTTTGATTGGTTGACGCGAAATTTGTGTTACCTACCGATGGAACGAAGAGGCAACATCGCCTGCATTTGTTTTCGTTGACGCGCGGGAGAAAGGATTAATGAGAGATTAATGTTTTGATTGGTAGAGACGGAATTTGTGTTTTCAATATGCATTGTAAAAAAACAAAATTCCGATACTAATTTTGTAGTAGATAGATTAGAATGTAATTTCTCTTAGTAGATACCTACCCATACGAGTAGAGTAGGTATCTAACTACGCTATTTTTAGACATTTTGCCAGGGTATGCAGAGCTTATTTGCTTCTATGGACGGCACGCCACTGATTGGTACCTACCCATTAATAACGACATAATGGTCATGTAACATTACATTACACACAACTTCTGTTGCACAATGTGGAATTTTTCTTTGACGTTTTTCTGACAGATTTTTGGGCTAAGAACTGTCATTACTGTCAAACTTTGTCAAAGACAATTCCCCATTATTATCTATTCTGACATTACTTATACAGGTTCCCGACATTACGTAGAATTCAGTGGCGTGCGCTGGCTTTTACGACAAGTTAGGCAGGAATCTTCAAGGATTGACACCTAGGTACATAGGTATTATGTATAGGTAACTTGTCTTTACGAAATATAGGAATATATAGTCACCCACAAAACACAGGACTTTGTTAGCCTATGTCGTGAGTACAACAAAACAAGATGTAGAAATAACTCTATTATTAGGTCGGGTAGCCAAAATACTAAGGTAGGCAGTATTTTTTTGCTTATATGGTGTGCACGCCACTGGTAGAATTCCATATAAAATACCCTAATAGGCTTAACCCATTAGCACCCACTTTTATCGGAGGCTGACACCTCATTTTAAACTCTATTAATCGGCGATAAAAGTCAAAACGTAGTAACCTGGGAGTGTATGGTTTAGCTTCAAAGTCCAGAACTATAAGTATTAATAGGAAGCTTATTTTGATGTAGGGATGTACCTTTCCTATTGAAAGACCTACTTTTGCCGCAGTGGTAGTTTTTTTTATACATTCTGTATTTGTAAGAACCAATGGTGTTTACATTATAACTCTTAATATTTTTTTATACAAGAAAAAACATTATAAAATGCACTAAAACTACAGTTCAATATTTATACAATTTTTACACCGGAATAGATAAATTATTATTATCAATCAACCGAGACATATCAAAACTTATCCTTACGAAAATTATGTTGGTAGCACAATTACGCCCGACATAACATTACCACAACTTTCTGCATTAATTCCAACGACACATTTAGCTGGAATATAATCTGATTATTTGCCTCTTTATTAAAAAAAAATCTTCATTCAGTCTTCAATCATAGCAAATAAATCCTTCCTTGTCTTACTTGCACCTTTGCTCGCACATGTATCCGAAACTTCCAATAGCGTATCACTGTTTATTTTAATTTCTTTCATTGGCCTAACATTTTCGTCCTTAATTGGTTTACGTTTTAGACTGATAACTTTATTACTGTATGTGCCATCAACCGTGTCGGCTGATGTTTTCCGTTTCTTCGGTTTCGATACAACAAAATCTGCATCGGAAGAATCGTCGTCCAGGTCAGCATAAACTGGTACAGAACGCCCACTTCTGGTAGACCTTAGTGATGGAATTCTTGTGCCGGTTTCGTGTGACTCTTGGGGTATATCTAGACTGGCTGGCCAAGGTGCATAGTTAATAAGCTTTCGTGCTTGACGATGGTTATTAATTGTCATTACTTTGATGTATGCAGCCAGTACTCTGGCTTTCTCAGCCTGTGTGAGGTTTGTTGGCATCAGACTCCAAGGCATACGCCTATCTTTCACGTTGACATACCTTCTTTTTAATGCTTTCGGTGAGGGTACTGTTTTGATGCTGTCAACCTGCAATAAAAATTTACATAGACACTTATTTATTTTTGCTAAAAAATACACAATAAATATAATGGAGTTAAGAATGTTAAAAAAATACATGATATGTGACTGCTAATTTAGTGGGTTTATTTTCTTTTTATTTCTTGCTCACATGCTTGCAAACCAAGATATTTGTTTTTCTATAAAAGGGTTTAAACCTATCAGCGCAGAATTATGAAGAGTGGAGAAAGGTAGAGTGGTCTTCACCCTACAGGGGGACCCAGTTGGCTAGTAATAATTAAACATATAAACTCACTTGATTGATTAAAAAAAAACACAGTAGGAAGGGACTTATGTTTTATATTATGTAATGGTTGCATTAAAAATTTTCTCAATTCAATGGTAATAATAATATAGCCATTTATTATTGTTTGTTTGAGAATAACTTTGTAGTTCATGAACTTATATTGATGTTTTTTTTTCTTGGAAAGAAGATTTTTCCAAGTCAATCCCATCATTAGGAAAACAAGATTTGACGATGACAAGCCGACAATCGTATGGCCAGTGACTACTAGTTGAAGTTGATTCTTTTATTCTTTGAAATTATTTATCATCAAACAAATTATCCCACCTGTTGCCTCATTATTTCCTCTTCCTTTACTGAAGTTTTTGAATTGTTCAAGGCTTTTAGTAAGTCCACCATCTCTTCTTTACTCAAGTTTTCTTCATAGAGACCAAATTCTGGAAATTAAAACTTTTTCTAATAAGACAACTGATTTGCGCAGTTTGCTGCATGCAAGTGGCTGATGCTAGGAGTGGTTTCATTAGGTGGATGTTCCACATTATTTTACATACAGTATTTTCTGTACCTGTTAGCTGGTCCTTCATAGAACGTAGATCAGCAGCGTCGTTACTCTCGTCAGAAATCACATTAGATTCCATCATGTATTGCACGACTTTGATATTCCAGAGAAGTGTCAATTTATACAGCAGATAGGTAAGTAAGTCCTAGAACTTCCCTGGAATGTTTTATAGGACTTAATTTTTATAAATCCGGTAAAAAACAGGTAAATTCGGCAGAACAAAACAATTGCAAAAAATATACAAACAACGATTGTCAGAAATATGTCAGTATTAGTTTGACGGATTTAGATTATCTATCAATCCCTGAGATCAATCCGAGAGTGAAATCATTATTTTTTTTGTTGCAACTCGTTCCTTTGTTCTGCTGAACCATCGAGTAGAAGTGAGTAGTATTTTAGATTGAGTGGGCATTAGTGAGTAGAGGAGATTACATTGAGATTAATTTGGGATTTGAGAAAAAATGTAGGGAAATACAGGGAAACCTACGCGGTGTATACGAGTAGTGTAACCATCAGTCGGTCTGTGGTTCTTCATTCAATCACCAGCACAACTCATTCAAGTTCGAGTCATTCATTCATCAATTCACAATATTTTTAGGGGGACGGTGTTGTATTGTTGATATTTAATAAGTAAATTAAATTAAATTAATCGTAACTGAAATTAATTAGTGGGTGTTAATGAAAAAATGATAAGAAACATCTGCTGTAAATAAATAATTAACAATGGAGGAGGAGTTGCGATGTTTCCTCTGTAAAGAGTTCTACAGGGAACCTGTGTTGTTGCCCTGTGGTCATGCATTATGTCGAACGTGTGCCATACGCCTGCAGACTCCGGCCCCAGAAGCCGAGGGTTCTGCATCCTCAGTTGATTATCAGGAAGCGGACAAAGCCTCAGTTACCAGTGAAACAGACAGCGGTGTGGTATGTGGATCAAGGCCGAACAGTTACGCGGGGACTCCCGCCGTTGCCCTGTATACACCAGCGGTATTTTCGATAGTGTGCCCCGTGTGTAGGAAGCAAGTGTTATTAGATGAAAATGGAGCCGAAGGATTGCCGCCGTTTCGTGTTATGCGAACTATTGTGGAGCGTTTTGGTGGTGTGCTCACAGCTCCTCCAGCTGAGGAAGCTTGTCAGATGTGTGAGGGTGAACGAAGGGCAGCCATAGTGCGGTGTGAACAGTGTTCTGTAAGATATTGCGCCAGCTGCAGAGATGCGTGGCATCCAATTAGAGGGCCACTTGCTCAACACGAGTTGCGGGCACTGGGCACAACATGTTTGGAGCATGGAGCTCCACCAGCCCTCTACTGCAATAGTTGTTCATTACCTATATGCTCGCGGTGTGTATCAGAGAAACATGCTACACATGAAACACAGACCTTAGCCACAGCGGCTAAAACTCATAAGGTATGTTATTATTCTGAAAATAAAATTTAATGCAAGTTTTTATATTTGACAAGCTAAATAATTGTACTCAATGGTATTTAATGTTGGTGTTAAATTAATAAAAACATTTTGTATTTTGTAGAAATAGAAGTAAGGTTTTAAATTACTTATATTTTATTTCCTACAGACTGACCTATCTCAATCACTTCATTACCTGTCAGAAAAGGCTAAAGGAATGACAGAGTACATACAATCACTGCAAGGACTTGGTGAGAAAAGCAATGTAAGTAATCCTTTGTGAAATTTAACTAAGTATCTATAATTCCAGTAGTGGGCATCATCTGGCTAATGATGATGAAGTATCTAAAATTTCGGTCAACACTGACTCACCTTTTAATGAGTGGAAAATAGACATAATTGATTTTTAATTATCATGATTAGGGAATGCAATCTTGTTCACACAAGATCTCGATGTTTTTGGGCGAGATTGGTTTCTGTTGAAAAAGGGTGAGATCTCGCAATATTAACAAGATTGTTTAGGTTTTTTTTCTCTATTTTTGTTTTTTGTATGTTTTTCTTTTCTCTGTGTTACGTGTGTTTGTGGTACCACCGCCATAATTATGAAAATAAAATTCCTTTTCTTTCTTTCTTTTCTTTCTGGAGTATAAAAACGTCTCATGAATTCAAGTTTAAATTTATTTTATATATTATATACATGCACTTCATGCCTTTTAATCCCAAAGCAGGGGAGGCAGAGGCACTTGATTGAAATCACCTCTTAATGATTTGTCTCAGTTGAAGCCATGTTCTAATATTTTATTTATTTAAAGAATATGTACAAATTAAACATGACATGAACACAAAAAGAAAAAATAAAAAATATAATTACACACAAAAAAAGAGAAAAAGAGAAAAAAAAATAACAATAAAACATTCAATTCTTAACCTAGTTAGTTAAATCTGATCCGAAAGTGCCCATTATGCTGGCAGCATTACCGTGCTGGACAGCAATTGAGAACCTTTGCAAGAGGAAAAATCCAGCGCGGTTATTGAACCTATACTCCGCGAAGCGACGCCCTAGCTTGCGGAAAAACCAACCATAGCAAAAAATATGTTATGTTCTAAGATATTTTTTGCTATGGTTGGTGTCCAATATTTTTGTGCTTTATAATTATTTAATTCTGGATTCACTTCAAAAAGTGAACATTGTAAATCCTACTAATATTAATTATAAAAATACAAAAGATTGTATGAAAGTCTGAATGTATGGATGGATGGATGTTTGTCCTTCTTTCATGCAGAAAGTACTGGACGGATTTTGATTAAACTTGGCAGTATTGTAGCTTATTAACTAGAATAGCATATAGGCTATAAAGTATATTGGTAAAACAATGTTTGCCAGGTCAGCTAGTAAATAAATACTTACCAAACACCTAAAGCGCAGGGGGCGCAGGGGGTGCGAAGAATCTCCGGGTTATGGGAGGCCACCACAAACAACTGACCCTGGCGACGTACAACGGACGCACGCTACGGCTTGACTCGCATCTGGCACAACTCGAGGTGGAACTTGGGAAAATAAGGTGGCACATATTGGGGCTAAGCGAAGTCCGAAGAGAGGGAGAGGACACCATTACCCTCAAATCGGGCCACCTAATGTACTTCCGCGAGAGAGACCAACAATCCCAAGGCGGCGTTGGGTTTCTTGTGAATAAGTCCCTGTGTAACAACGTTGTGGAAGTGTCTAGTGTGTCAAACAGGGGAGCATACCTTGTCATAAAACTTACCGAGAGGTATAGCCTGAAAGTGGTACAAGTGTATGCACCGACCTCGTCACACTCGGACGATGAGGTGGAGGGCCTGTTCGATGATATATCGAAGGCCCTCCACTCCACTACTAAGACACATTACCGCGTTGTTATGGGGGACTTTAACGCTAAAGTGGGAGTACAGAATTGCAATGAATCGGCAGTAGGATCCCATGGATTTGGAGCAAGAAATCATAGGGGGCAAATGCTAGTAAACTTCCTCGAACGAGAGGGGCTATTTCTGATGAACTCATGGTTTAAGAAAAAACCCCAAAGGAAGTGGACCTGGCAAAGCCCCGATACTATGACTAAAAATGAGATCGATTTCATCATGACGAACAAAAAGCACATATTCAGAGACGTCTCTGTGATCAACAGTTTTAATACCGGTAGCGATCACCGACTAGTCAGAGGCTCTCTGAATATCAACTTTAAGGCTGAACGTGTCCGTCTGATGAAAGCCAGGCTCCAACCAACCATGCTCCAAACTATAATTGGATCCGAAGCTTTCCAGCTAAGTTTGGAGAACCGATTCGTTGCCGTGGAAACCACAGCAGACGTGAACAAGAACCTCGATAATGTGACTCGGGTCCTCAGGGAAGAGGGTACGAGATTTTGTGAAATGCAGCGTAAGGGCATGAAGTCAAAGCTTTCCGAGGAGACTTTACGGCTGATGAAGGAACGACGTGAGAATCCACCCGTCACTTCGACCGCAAGGCGGGCCCTAAACCAGGAGATTAGTAAGCACGTGCGGCGCGACCTCCGATGCTACAATACTCTTTCAATAGAAAGAGCGATTGAGCAGAATCGGGGGTCAAAAGTGGTCGTACAATCTCTTGGAAGAAGCCACCTTGCGAAGTTGACCACAGCAAGTGGAGAAGTCGTCACTTCGAACCCGTCGGTCCTTTCGGAGGTTGAAGACTTCTATGGCCGGTTGTACGCATCGCATGCATCTCGCCCTGATCCCGAAAATGGGGACTCTAGAGCCACATTGACACCCCACTCCACCGAAGACCTGCCAGAAGTCAGTACTGGCGAAATTGAGATCGCTCTTAGACAGCTCAAAAACGGAAAAGCTCAGGAGAGGATGGCGTTACAACAGAACTATTAAAGGCTGGAGGTAAACCGATATTGAGGGAGCTCCAAAAGCTTTTTAACGCTGTCCTGTTCGAAGGAAGAACTCCGGAGGCGTGGAGCAGAAGTGTGGTCGTCCTGTTCTTCAAAAAGGGAGACAAAACCCTGTTGAAGAACTATCGACCCATTTCTCTTCTAAGCCACGTCTACAAGCTGTTCTCAAGAGTGATCACAAACCGTCCTGCGCGAAGACTCGACGAATTTCAACCTCCGGAGCAGGCTGGATTTCGGAGCGGTTATGGCACCATAGACAACATCCACACAGTGCGGCAGATCATAGAGAAAACTGAAGAGTATAACCTGCCCCTGTGTCTAGCATTCGTGGACTATGAGAAGGCCTTTGACTCGGTTGAGATCTGGTCCGTTCTGGAGTCCCTGCAGCGTTGCCAAGTTGACTGGCGATACATCCAAGTGATAAGATGCCTCTACGAGGCTGCCACCATGTCCGTCCAAGTACAAAATCAGCAGACACGTCCCATACCATTGCATCGAGGAGTGAGACAAGGGGATGTTATTTCCCCGAACTTGTTCACAAATGCAATGGAGGATATGTTCAAGACGCTGCATTGGAAAGGACGTGGCATCAACATCAATGGCGAACACATCTCTCACTTGCGTATTGCAGACGACATCGTCATCATGGCAGAAACGCTGCAGGACCTTCAACTGATGTTGAATGACCTAGCTGATTCTTCTCTACGGATCGGCCTACGGATGAACTGGGATAAAACCAAGGTCATGTTCAATGAACATGTTCTACCGGAACCGATTTCAGTACACGGCACCGTTCTTGAAGTTGTTAAAAAATACGTATACCTTGGGCAGACATTGCAGTTGGGTAGAAACAACTTCGAGGACGAGGTAAACAGAAGAATTCAGCTTGGTTGGGCAGCATTTGGGAAGTTACGTCGAGTATTAACATCAGCGATCCCACAGTGCCTGAAGACAAAAGTCTTCAATCAGTGTGTCCCACCTGTAATGACATACGGAGCTGAGACGTGGACACTGACGGCACGGCTGGCCCACAAGCTCAAAGTCGCACAGCGTGCTATGGAAGGGCTATGCTCGGCGTTTCTCTGAAGGATCGAATCAGAAATGAAGTGATCCGACAGAGAACCAAAGTCACCGACATAGCTCATCGTTTTAGCAGGCTGAAGTGGCAGTGGGCCGGCCATATTTGCCGTAGAACCGATGACCGCTGGGGAAAACGAGTTCTCGAGTGGAGACCGCGTCTCGGCAAACGGAGTGTAGGACGCCCTCAGGCAAGGTGGACTGATGATATACGCAAGATGGCTGGCAGAAGCCGGATGCGAGAAGCCGAAAACAGATTACAGTGGCGTGCAATTGGAGAGGCCTATGTCCAGCAGTGGACAAGTATGGGCTGATGATGATGATGATGATGAAAACACCTAAAGGAGTCGGTAGGTATAATAGGTACCTAATGAACACACATCGCTGCTTAACATCAAGCAGGATGGTGGTCAAATGTTTGTTCATAGCGATAAAACAAACAATAAGTACTGACAGCATTAAGGAGGCATTGTGTGTTAGGGAGTTGAAGCTGCACCTATAATTACTCACCATAATATTTTAACATAACAGGATTCCTGCGAAGATTTAGAGAAGCAAATAGAACAGGCCTGTGCTGATGTAATTAAAACAGTGGAGAGGCGAAAGGATGAATTAATAAGAGCCGCGAGACATAGTCGGAGTCAAGCTGTTGATTACTCCAGAACACTAAAGTCGCAGGCCGCACAAAGACTCAGAGAAGCTACAGCGTTACTTCACTTTTCTATAGAAGCCTTAAAAGAGTCCGACAACGCTGCATTTCTACAGGTAAGCAGATTCTACAAAAGCAAAATTAAACTTAATATCTACACACATCAAAAGTGTCTAGGCATCAAGATAAGATTTCATTCGCGTAGTTTGAGTATGTCATACAAACTACAACACCCACTATATAGCCATGCGTCCCACAGGATCGAGATTAAAAGTACCCTATGTCCGTCTCCTGGTTCTAAGCTACCTCCCCACCAATTTTCAGCCAAATCGGTGCAGCCGTTCTTAAGTTATAAGTGGTGTAACTAACATGACTTTCTTTTATATAAAGATGTGG
>SJJU01009629.1:0-12249 GCA_012932125.1 Conopomorpha cramerella | reverse complement strand
AATAAGTACCTACTGACCAAGTGTGCTCCATCGTAGACCACATCGCTGCTTAACATCAGGCAGGATGGTGGTCAAACGCTTGTTCATAGTGATTAAAAAAATAAAAAAAGCTCCCAAACGGGTGATCGGATTTTAATGCGGTTTGAGAGCTGATTTGATCCGAGCGTGTTCTTAGCTATGTTTGATCGATATCCGTTCACGCACTCACAAGTAATAGGGGTTGAAAGTGGGGATGAAAAATTTAACTTGAATAAATACACATATCAAAAGTGTCTAGGAATCAAGTACATTTTAGAAGATTGCAATCAAGAATATATTTTACAAAAACTGAATTATTTCATAATTTATTCAAAATGTGGTGATAAGTCATTGATACAGGCATGGGGAATTAGGTAGGAGACCAATCCAGAAGATTAGATTTGATTTAAATAAATTAGATTTTCTTTTTAGAGCTAAAATCTCTCTAGACACTTTTGATGTATGTCCAAGTGGGGTATCAAACGAAAGAGCACGACACGTATATTTAAAATTGGGGTTTTTTAAAATTTGCAATTTAATATGTATGCACGTAGATGAAGCGAAAGGAGAGCTGTATAGTCTCTGCCCACCCCTCTGGGAGACAGGCGTGAAGTGCCAATACACAACATCGACAGTGTTTCTCTGCTATTATATGCATGTATTATCTCTTATAATATAAAATTGAATAAAATTGACAAGCGAATAACTCAACAACGCTTGAACCAATTTTGACAATTCTTTTTCTTTTTTTTTAAATGTTCGTTCAAGTCCAAGGATGGTTTTTGCGGCGTGAGACAATCAAATAATGTGCCGAGTGTGTATTTCTTCCAATACATGTAAGCATTGTATGTCTTCTGCCTGAGATACAGGTTCTCAATAAAGAACCTAGTTCAGGTAGACTTAAGACTGTTGCACCTAATTTATCTAATTTGTAGAACTGTTTTTGTAACAATACCCTCATCATCAGCTCATACTTGTCCACTGCTGGACATAGGCCTCTCCAATTGCACGCCACTGTGATCTGTTTTTGGCTTCTCGCATCCAGCTTCTGGCAGCCATCTTGCGAATAATGGTTAAGCTCCGAACGCGAGCATTCAGAGAACTAAATTTCGAACGAAATTAACCGTTATCAGCGGCGGCGGGGGCAGACAGAGACAACATGCTGAGACTAGTTTCAATTCTAGTACCTATCTACCCTCCCTCCGTACTGTTTACTTCCATTAGGTTAGATTAACCGGTTTAAACCGGTTATTTAGGGTTAATCATCCCAAAAACGATTTAAAAAAAAATACGCTTCACGCCTTTAATCCCAAAGAGGGGTAGGCAGAGGCACTTGCTAAAGCAAGTACCCACGGTTCACCGAGCGTATTTAACCCAACGTGACAGGGGGTGAGCCCATCGCGGTACGATTTTAAATGTTCGCTAAGTATACCCGGTTTATTATCCGGTTAATGCGAACTAAACCTAACTTATAAGTTCACACTACAAGTACATGATAACGGTTTGAAACAAGAACAGGTTTCCGAGCTCTGGTTCTAAAGACGTGGTCGTTTTGTTTGATATTGCAGGACAAGAAACCGAAGCGGAGCAGTTCCGAGTGTCCCCTGGGCGTGATAGCGAGCGTGTACAGTGAGAGAGCGGCCAGTCCCCAACTGGGGACAAGTGTCTCCAACAACTAGCCGCCTCGTGCCCGCCACTGTACCAGGCACAGTAGTGGGCCGAGACAAACTCGGGAAATATGTCCCATTAACAATGTAAGACGTTCCAAGCTAACCCACTCTTCTGATTGTTAACTATAGTTAGCATTAGCTTATGTTATAGCTAGTCGTCCCATCGAGTAGTGCCATGGGGAACAAGCTGATTATTCCATCTGTTATTCGAAAGAGAATTACCCTAAGGAGTATATGGGGTAAGAGTATAGGACTAGTTCAAAACGGTGATAACTTTACCTTGTTTATGGTAAATAAACGTTCATATGAACCGCTGTGTTTTATTTCCAAGCGACTAGTATGTATGTATTGGAGTAGGTAATATCAAACATTGATTTTGGTGTAGGTTATAGTATCATCCAAACCGAAGGTACATATACAGGGTTACTTGTAACTCGACGTATTCCTGGTATGCGGTGATAGAGGAGTTAAAATGCAATAAAATAAACCTCCATATGTATGGTCGGAAATTAATGGTTCTTGATATTGACTTTTTTTTAAATATTTTCTAGAAATTACCAGAATATTGCATGAAAATGTATGTAAAATAAAAACCATGAGTTGTTTACTGTGATTCTTTATTTATTTATTAATTGTAAAGTCACGTTTAACTATACTAACTATAAAAACCCAAAATAAAACAACTAACTTAACAAAATCAACGAAAATAAAATTTTATTTTTTAAAACTGTGCTTATAATGAGACAACATATGCTCTAATTAAAAAAAATGACATTAATCGTACAAATTATTAAAAAAACATCGTCGTTTTATCAGCTTTCTAAAAAGGTATAATTATCAATATTTATGTCACTACGAATGATTAATAACGTAATTAAAAATTTCATATTGACATTATATGAAATTTTGTCTGTGTTATTTTATTTTTTTAGGGTTTTTATAGTTAGTATAGTTAAACGTGAGTTTACAATTAATAAATAAATAAAGAATCGCAGTAAACAACTCATGGTTTTTATTTTACATACTTTTTTATGCAATATTCTGGGAATTTCTAGAAAATATTTAAAAAAAAGTCAATATCTCAAGAACCATTAATTTGCGACAATACATATGGAGGTTTATTTTATTGCATTTTAACTCGTCTCTAACCTAACCTAACCAAAATACTGACTTAGCAACAAAATTACTGATTTGGTCTTCTAATTGCCATTCTGATGATAACTTTGGCTTTTTATGTGTGCAAGTTAGTAATTTTGATTAAAAAACAACTTTTCGAGGGGAAATTGGCGAAATAAAAATAGGTATATTTGTTGTGATGTTTATTTCGGGTGCGGCTGACAAGCCGCGGAGACAAGCCGCGGTCACGGCTTGAGTCTCTTGTAGTCGTCGAGGTGCGTGTTGAGGTGTGCAGCCAGCTGCTCGGAATGGGCGAAGGACGCCTTGCACACCACACACCTGCACACACAGAGACGAGTGAGCGAGTGATGGTAGGTAGGTAGGGACTCAATATACAAACAGCACAGGTAAGTGAGGTACCTGTAGACATTCCTCGCGTGGTTGAGCGCGTGACGCGCCAACGAGTGCGCGTGTGTGAATCTCTTCCCGCAGGAGGCGCACGCGTGCTTGGGGGCGGGCAGAGACGCGGCGGGGGCGGGGGGGCGGGCGGAGTGCGCGGCGCGCGTGTGTCGGGCCAGCTCCGCGCCGCGGGGGAAGCGCGCGGGGCAGGAGGGGCACGAGTGTCTGCCGGTGTGTCTGCTGTGTGTCTAACAACTCTGTTACTGTCTCCAGGCTCCAGGGAGGGATCCAGTACTACGTCCGTGTCGGCGCTGCGCCGCGGCTCCGACTGCCACTGTGCTTCACATCACTCGCACGAGAGGAGACAACTTCACTTCCTCAACTCAACGACAATAACAAACACAGCCTACTGAAAATAATAAATGTTCCCGCTTTTTGTTTCATTTCTTATGAGCCCCATGACCATGATCCGTCCGAATAGCCAAACGTAACAAACACTTCAATCAATCGACTTGTCAATCAAAGAACAGAACGCAACATTTCTCAATTATTGGAATGTTGCCGCCATTTTGACGGCTTCATTCTTCAACTATCAGATTTGTATGAAGTATTTAATGAAGCGACTGATAATTGTATGTCATTGTGTTGTTTCGTACTAACAATGAGTATTTATTACGACTAACAATTTCTCTTCTATTTTACCGTAAGACAACCTAATGATTATTTCATAGTTTCAATGTAGGTATAAAGTTGTAAAATTGAAGAACTCTTTCGATAAAAGAAATTTGATAGTTGAACGTCGGACGTTTCCAAACATTAGAGAGGCAAAATAAGGCTAATAAAGACTAAGGCCGCATAGGTTTTCCGAATAGGAGTGGATGATCTATGATTTTATATCTGTAACTCACAAATAACAGCAGGATGAATAAAGAAAATGTAAGAAAATTGCACAAAAGATGTACCTATGTATGTGCCTACATGACGTAAATGGTTTTTCTTTTTTATTTTCCCGCCATTTGACATACAACTGACAAGTTAAGTTGAGCTTTGTGTATCTTCGAAATAGCAATTCCGCCATTATTAGTAAGGCCCTAAGGCTAAGCAACAGAGCGCCTTGCGCATATGAGTAATTGCCTTTTTTTTCATGTTTTTTTTTAACATGATTTGGCGCCATTCGCTTCTATTACTTTTACGTTTGGTTTTTACGAAAAGAAATCTCAACATTTCAAAACATTAATTGAAATTATCTTTGAAATATCACCTGATTTATGGATACATAGCTTCACGTCTGTCTCTATGGTAATAATAGGTAATAAAAGTGGTAATTGTCAACGATCTCTAATGGTACTGGCGCACTACGTAGTGCGTCCCGTGCAAGGAGTTGCTCCTACATAAGTGAGGGCATGCTCTCATCTTCCATCAGTTCACTTGCAATATCAAGACCCCACGCTCGTCACGGTCCACGTACTGTCTAATTTCTTCTCCGGTTGGACTGTCAATATTGATTAATATAGTTGTTTAAGGTATTGATAGTGTTTTAAAATCGATAATGTGTAATAACAACTCGAATATCGTCACGAAAAATGCAATAGGTATGTTGCTATGTGGTGAACATCAGTTTGTTTATTTATTTGCATTCCACAATAATTGACAATATACATTACATTAACAAAAGAAAGGTACATGACGACATTGTGGACCCTGGCGGGCACAGCAAAACACAAGTACCTAGATTACATGCAAGAAAGCATTTCGATATAAAATCTCCTATCCAGGCTAGTTAAGTGTGTACATATTATTTATTAGGTATAGGAATAAATTACATAGGTACTAATTATCTATGGTAGATACTATTTATTTTGGTTAGTTGAGAAGTTATCATTTAAATATTCATTTATATTGTAGTAGCATTTTTCTGTAAGAAATTTTTTGGCATATGGGCATATGGAGAGAATGGATGAAAGTCGATTGACGAAAGAGATTTATATGGGTGATGTTATGGGCCGGGTGAGTAGAGGTCGCCCCAGAAGGACATATAAAGACCAGATTGGTGATGTCCTGACCGAAGGTGGCGTGAAAAGTACTCGAAAACGGAGGTCGTGTATGAAAAGATGTATGAATGTAGATGAAGCGAAAGGGGTATGTCAGGATCTTGACAAATGGAGATCTGTAGTCTCTGCCTACCCCTCTGGGAGACAGGCGTGAAGTGTATGTATGTATGTAATTTTTTTGAGTTTTAATACGAATAGGGTGTTTTTTTCTTCCTGTACAACTGACTGAGGCAATTTGTTATAAACTTTTACAGCCACACTTTGAGGACTACTTGAGTGTAGGGCTAATCTCCATACAGGTAGCACGAGCTTATTTCTATTTCGGGGTGAGTATTTACGCGGTATGTCAGTACATTTAATGAAGAACTGGGGATTGTTTCTGATGAACTTACAGAGCTCCAATATATATAATAAATATTTTACAACAACACACACATTGGCTTCATCCCATGTTAAGTAGCTAAAGCACCTGTGTTATGGGAATCAGACAACGAGATATATTTACTTATATATCTATTTTTTTTTTCATTTAAATATATACTTGTATACCTAAATAAAACACCCAGACACATCCAACATGTGCTTAAAAGCTCATCACCTAAGCACCTGTCACCGGTGGGAATCGAACCCACGACCCTACGGAGCAGAGGCAGACATGCTGACCACTACACCAACGGGCCCGTCTATATAATGAGGGTAACGTAAGTAATTTATGTTTTTTAAAATGCGGTTTGCAACTATCTGTTTGTTTGATATTTACCATTATTCTAACGAGTCTTCTTTGTAGTACAAGTATTGAGTTAGCCTCTGTACTATTTCCCCATAGGATTACACCGTAACTTGTTCTGTTCTGAGGTCTCGTGGTGTGACATCGTGATGACGGCACACCACAAGGTGTGTGAACCCTATAACGATGGGCTCACCCCCTGTCACGTTGGGTTAAATACACGCGCGTGAACCGTTGGGACATTTGCTACAGCAAGTGCCTCTGCCTACCCCGCTGTGGGATTAAAAGGCGAGAATTGCATTTTTTTTATTACAACTGAAGACTGACTGGAGGCTAACAAGGGCCGTCTAGGAAGGAGAAGCCATCACAACATCCTTTCTAGGAATGATGGACTCTCATACTTCAATGGGGGATGTCCATGGCCCTTGTTTCTCTTAGTTATGACAGATGGCGCTAGCTGTATTACAGGGGATATGTCAACGCAACGACTAACTTCAAACAGTCAGTATTGAAGGTAAATTGTTTTATTATATGTGTGCATGCTTCAGGGAGCTGGTGAGCAGTCGAGGGGACTTTGAACGCTCGCGTGAGTTTGCTAATCGCTGGCACACAGCACGAAGAACACATGAAGCCTGCTAGCGACTGAAGACGCGACGAGGACCCGACAGAAGGGGGAGAGTTGGCGACAAAACAGGGATGGACAGAGATAATTTGTATGGAGTGAAGTAGACTACAGAGAAGGGCCCGGACAGAGAGAGGCAGGTAGGGTGTAACTAATTGCATATTTTATTTGGATTCACCCCGAGTAACTAATTTCATATTTTATTTGGATTCACAAACAACAATACAACTGAATAAAACTTGGAAAAACTATAAACTAAATAACAATTTGAGTATATGTATTGTCAACACCATGAACCGCTAATTACATAATAAAAATACACTTCACGCCTTTAATCCCAAAGAGGGGTAGGCAGAGGCACTTGCTAAAGCAAGTACCCACGGTGCACCAAGCGTATTTAACCCAACGTGACAGGGGGTGAGCCCATCGCCGTTAGTGGGTTCACACACCTTGTGGTGTGCGGGTTTCATCACGATGTTGTCCTTCACCGTACGAGCGTTGCGTTCCGTACATAGGCTCTGAAAAAGAGTCCCATTGGTACACGTCCAGTAGCCGGACTCGAGCCCGCGACCTCCCGGTTACAAGTCAAGGATCCGACCAACTGGACCACAAGGACGCAATTTAATAAACGATAGATTTAAACGTGCATCAAAAAAGTCTAACCTAACCTAACTAAAATACTGACTTAGCGACAAAATTACTGATTTGGCCTGCTAATTGCCATTCTGATGATAACTTTGGCTTTTTAAGGTGTACAAGTTACTCAAGTTAGTAATTTATATCTATGGTTTCCTTAGTAATAATATGTAAATTGTGTTACAATATTTAGTTTATTTATATACTTATTAATCTCTCCTCACTCACTCATGCTGGCAGAATACCAGCGTCACGGGCAACCGTGGCAATATGCTGAGTCGGCGTCTCTTTGACGCTGACAGACACAGGAACGATAGATAGGAACGCTGCATTTAACATGTACTGTATGTGTAATCCATTGTACTGAATTATTGTTTGTGTGTTTTTTGGCAAAAATAAATGAATGTCTATGTCTAATTTTGATGTACAGTTGATTATTTTCCTTTAATAAATGAACATTTTCAGAGAGAACAGTACGGGGAGTTGTTGTTGGCGCAACGCTTGATGGGCGTGAGGGACACCAACGGAGAGACGTCGTATTAGCACGTGGAGGGCATCGCTGACGACGTCCTGTACGTGCCGGCTCTGAAGGCAAGGATCCTGGACTGCAGGCACCCTGCAGGACATTACCTGGCGGACACTGGACTGAAGCACGCCCAGAGCCCGGCAGAGACGTGCGGTGCGAGCGAGAGGACGACACGCGTTAGAGAGAGACGCCCGACACGTGGCGGGGGCAGTGTGACGTCACGACCCACGACAGGTGGCGCCACTGTGCGGCCTGACGAGACCACCGGCCACGTCCACTGGGAGGCGAGGATACCTATGGACGTTATTTCATACGCGGTAAGGCTCGTTTCTGTGTGCGTCTGTCTGAAGCAACGTAGCTCGTAGTGCGTACGACTTGCCGGAGTCTGTATTTCCTCCGCAGTACAGTCTGAAGGTCTTCAAGTCACTGGGGTGAATAGGTACCTAATGAACAAGTGTGCTCCATCGTAGACCACGTCGCTGCTTGACATCAGGCAGGATGGTGGTCAAACGCTTGTTCATAGTGATAAAAAAAAGCCCCCAAACGGGGGATCGGATTTTAATGCGGTTTGAAAGCTGATTTGATCCGAGCGTGTTCTTAGCTATGTTTGATTGATTTCTGTTCACGCACTCACAAGTAATAGGGGTTGAAAGTGGGGATGAAAAATTGAACTTGAATAAATACACACATCAAAAGTGTCTAGGGATCAAGTACATTTTAGAAGATTGCAATCAAGAATATACTTATTTTACAAAAGCTGAATTTATTCATAATGTATTCGAAATGTGGGGAAAAGTCATTGATACAGACATGGGGAATTAGGTAGGAGACCAATCCAGAAGATTAGATTTGATTTAAATAAATTAGATTTTCTTTTTAGAGCTAAAATCTCTCTAGACACTTTTGATGTATGTCCAAGTGGGGTATCAAACGAAAGAGCACGACACGTATATTTAAAATTGGGGTTTTTTAAAATTTGCAATTTAATATGTATGCACGTAGATGAAGCGAAAGGAGAGCTGTATAGTCTCTGCCCACCCCTCTGGGAGACAGGCGTGAAGTGCCAATACACAACATCGACAGTGTTTCTCTGCTATTATATGCATGTATTATCTCTTATAATATAAAATTGAATAAAATTGGCAAGCGAGTAACTCAACAACGCCTGAACCAATTTTGACAATTCTTTTCCTTTTTTTTTTAATGTTCGTTCATGTCCAAGGATGGTTTTTGCGGCGCGAGACAATCAAATGATGTGCCGAGTGTGTATTTCTTCCAATACTTGTAAGCATTGTATGTCTCCTGCCTGAGATACAGGTTCTCAATAAAGAACCTAGTTCAGGTAGACTTAAGACTGTTGCACCTAATTTATCTAATTTGTAGAACTGTTTTTGTAACAATACCCTCATCATCAGCTCATACTTGTCCACTGCTGGACATAGGCCTCTCCAATTGCACGCCACTGTGATCTGTTTTCGGCTTCTCGCATCCAGCTTCTGGCAGCCATCTTGCGAACAATGGTTAAGCTCCGATATTTTGATCCGAACGCGAGCATTCAGAGAACTAAATTTCGAACGAAATTAACCGTTATCAGCGGCGGCGGGGGCAGACAGAGACAACATGCTGAGACTAGTTTCAATTCTAGTACCTACCTACCCTCCCTCCGTACTGTTTACTTCCATTAGGTTAGATTAACCGGTATATACCGGTTATTTAGAGTTAATCATCCCAAAAACGATTAAAAAAAATAGACTTCACGCCTTTAATCCCAAAGAGGGGTAGGCAGAGGCACTTGCTAAAGTACCCACGGTTCACCAAGCGTATTTAACCCAACGTGACACGGGGTGAGCCCATCGTCGTACGATTTTAAATGTTCGCTAAGTATACCCGGTTTATTATCCGGTTAATGCGAACTAAATCGAAATTATAAGTTCACACTACAAGTACATGATAACGGTTTGAAACAAGAACAGGTTTCTGAGCGCTGGTTTTAAAGACGTGGTCGTTTTGTTTGATATTGCAGGACAAGAAACCGAAGCGGAGCAGTTCCGAGTGTCCCCTGGGCGTGATAGCGAGCGTGTACAGTGAGAGAGCGGCCAGTCCCCAACTGGGGACAAGTGTCTCCAACAACTAGCCGCCTCGTGCCCGCCACTGTACCAGGCACAGTAGTGGGCCGAGACAAACTCGGGAAATATGTCCCATTAACAATGTAAGACGTTCCAAGCTAACCCACTCTTCTGATTGGTAACTATAGTTAGCGTTAGCTTATGTTATAGCTAGTCGTGCCACCGAGTAGTGCCGTGGGGAACGCGCTGATTATTCCATCTGTTATTCGAAAGAGAATTACCCTAAGGAGTATAAGGGGTAAGAGTATAGGACTAGTTCAAAACGGTGATAACTTTACCTTGTTTATGGTAAATAAACGTTCATATGAACCGCTGTGTTTTATTTCCAAGCGACTAGTATGTGTGTATTTGAGTAGGTAATATCAAACATTGGATTTAGTGTAGGTTATAGTATCATCCAAACCGAAGGTACATATACAGGGTTACTTGTAACTCGACGTATTCCTGGTATGGGGTGATAGAGGAGTTAAAATGCAATAAAATAAACCTCCATATGTATGGTCGGAAATTAATGGTTCTTGAGATATTGACTTTTACTTAATATTTTCTAGAAATTCCCAGAATATTGCATGTAAATGTATGTAAAATAAAAACCATGAGTTATTTACTGTGATTCTTTATTTATGTATTAATTGTAAACTCACGTTTAGCTATACTAACTATAAAAACCCAAAAAAAATAACCAAACTTAAGAAAAACAACGGAAATAAAATTTTATTTTTTAAAACTTAGTGCTTATTATAAGAAAACATATGGTCTACTTAAAAAAAATATATTGAAATATTGATAATTATAGCTTTTTAGAAAGCTGATAAAACGACGATGTTTTTTTAGTAATTTGTACGATTGATGCCATATATTTTTTTTTAAGTAGACCATATGTTTTCTTATAATAATCACTAAGTTTTAAAAAATAAAATTTTATTTTCCTTGATTTTGTTAAGATGGTTATTTTATTTTGGGTTTTTATAGTTAGTATAGTTAAACGTGAGTTTACAATTAATAAATAAATAAAGAATCGCAGTAAACAACTCATGGTTTTTATTTTACATACTTTTTTATGCAATATTCTGGGAATTTCTAGAAAATATTTAAAAAAAAGTCAATATCTCAAGAACCATTAATTTGCGACAATACATATGGAGGTTTATTTTATTGCATTTTAACTCCTCTCTAACCTAACCTAACCAAAATACTGACTTGGCAACAAAATTACTGATTTGGTCTTCTAATTGCCATTTCTGATGATAACTTTGGCTTTTTAGGTGTGCAAGTTAGTAATTTTGATTAAAAAACAACTTTTCGAGGGGAAATTGGCGAAATAAAAATAGGTATATTTGTTGTGATGTTTATTTCGGGTGCGGCTGCTCGGAGACAAGCCGCGGTCACGGCTTGAGTCTCTTGTAGTCGTCCAGGTGCGTGTTGAGGTGTGCAGCCAGCTGCTCGGAATGGGCGAAGGACGCCTTGCACACCACACACCTGCACACACAGAGACGAGTGAGCGAGTGATGGTAGGTAGGTAGGGACTCAATATACAAACAGCACAGGTAAGTGAGGTACCTGTAGACATTCCTCGCGTGGTTGAGCGCGTGACGCGCCAACGAGTGCGCGTGTGTGAATCTCTTCCCGCAGGAGGCGCACGCGTGCTTGGGGGCGGGCAGAGACGCGGCGGGGGCGGGGGGGCGGGCGGAGTGCGCGGCGCGCGTGTGTCGGGCCAGCTCCGCGCCGCGGGGGAAGCGCGCGGGGCAGGAGGGGCACGAGTGTCTGCCGGTGTGTCTGCTGTGTGTCTAACAACTCTGTTACTGTCTCCAGGCTCCAGGGAGGGATCCAGTACTACGTCCGTGTCGGCGCTGCGCCGCGGCTCCGACTGCCACTGTGCTTCACATCACTCGCACGAGAGGAGACAACTTCCTGAACTCAACTCAACGACAATAACAAACACAGCCTACTGAAAATAATAAATGTTCCCGCTTTTTGTTTCATTTTTTATGAGCCCCACGACCATGATCCGTCCGAATAGCCAAACGTAACAAACACTTCAATCAATCGACTTGTCAGTCAAAGAACAGAACGCAACATTTCTCAATTTGGAATGTTGCCGCCATTTTGACGGCTTCATTCATCAGATTTGTATGAAGTATTTAATGAAGCGACTGATAATTGTATGTCATTGTGTTGTTTCATACCAACAATAAGTATTTATTACGACTAACAATTTCTCTTCTATTTTACCGTTAGACAACCTCATGATTATTTCATAGTTCCAATGTAGGTATACAGTTGTAAAATTGAAGAACTCTTTCGATAAAAGAAATTTGATAGTTGAATTGGGTCGTGGACATAAGACGTTTCCAAACA
>SJJU01009620.1:0-28226 GCA_012932125.1 Conopomorpha cramerella | reverse complement strand
CCGGAGGTCATGTCTGAAAGATGTATGAATGTAGATGAAGCGAAAGGGTTATGTCAGGACCGTGACAAATGGAGATCTGTAGTCTCTGCCTACCCCTCTGGGAGACAGGCGTGAAGTGTATGTATGTATGTTATGTAACCCTCCCGTGAGCAAGTAGACGTATACTTCTCCAGATAATTAATTGTGCTTTTTGATTAATAATGTAACGCCATCTACCATGTTTACTTAATACTTCATTGCAACGCAGTACAATAGGCGGACTTAGCAAGTGCCTCTGCCTACCCCGCTTTGGGATTAAAAGGCGTAAAGTGTATGAATGAATGAATGAATATACTCTTTATTGCACACTGTACATTACAAATATAGACACAATAAAGATATACACACTGGAAACAATGCAAAAAGGCGACCCTCTTATCGCCTCAAGTAGAGATCTCTTCAGGTAACCCTAATTTAAACGAACTTACATGGAGCTTAAAAGAATTAGAGCTCAATGGGCGGCCAGTCGTTCGCTATCTGAATCGTAACGTCATATTATCCCCCATAATAGTACAATAAAATAAAATAAATCACAGTGAGCTAACTACATGTAGTTTTACTATACCCATATATGATTATCACCTTCTATACTACCTCATATACACACCTAAATCCAGTTCACCTAAACCTAGTAATAACATATAATACCAACATATTATAAATACCTACTAAATCATGTAACACATAAACCTTATCACTCACATTAAATCATAAATCATACGTCACCCTAACTAGTTGCTATTCTTTTTTTCACTACATACCTATGGTATACGCAGCATAATCGTTCGCCGACGACATATTATTAACTGCAGCACCCTACACTTCTCTTTTTTTCGCTATTATTTTATACTCATGTATGTGCAAAGTTCTTGTTGGTTTGTTCTTTGAACCATACACCTGTACAACTTCGGCCTTTATTATTCCCAAAGCGGGTAGGCAAGAAGGCACTTGCTATTAATAAGCAAATGCCCACGGTTCCCCAAGCGTATTTAACCCAGCGTGACAGGGGATGAGCCCATCGCCGTTATAGGGTTCACACACCTTGTGGTGTGCGGGTTTCATCACGATGTTGTCCTTCACCGTACGAGCGTTGCGTTGCGTTATGTACGCAAAAAAGAAAAGAAAAAGGACGCTCTGAAAAAGAGTCCCATTGGTACATGTCCAGTAGCCCGACTCGAACCCAGACCTCCCGGTTACAAGTCAAGTATCGGACCAACTGGACCACAGACGCTACAAAATAAAATTAAAATAAACAAAAAAATGGCCCGTACGCCGAGAGGCAGGTAGGGCTTGTGTGGTGAAGAGCTTGTCCGTATCAAAAAAAAAACCTCGTATGAACCTACCTGAAGCTAGAAAGTGAGTACGGCTTAAGAAACGCTCGCTTGACGCTGTCTGAAGGGTGACTCATTTATTATTTATATATAATTTTGAAAAGGTACCTTATTCATAATTTTTTATTTGTAAGCGTCTGTGGTCCAGTTCGTCGGATACTCTTAAAAATAGTATTAGTGAAATAGTACTTGTCATGACTTTAAATGTAAATCGGTAAAACTAATTTAAAAAAATGATGATAATTTTTTTGTCCTTTATTTTGATGTCATTTTAGCTTAGCATTTAGGGATGTTGTGTGTTTGAAATTTGATATACATCACGTAGGTACAATATCAAAAGTCGGTACCCTAACATATTGTATAGATTTTAAAGCTACCAGCTTAATCATTAATATCTGTTAATATATAAAAAAATACTGACCTCTGTAGGAGCAAATGGCGTGTATACCATCCAGGATCATCTTCCCCGTGACTTCTGGAACCTTCTCTGATTTGTCGTCCGGCGATTTTTCTTTATTTACAAATATCTTCCCCTCTTCAAGTACTTCATTCAATTTTGTAACTAAATACCTAGCCATTAAGGCTCTTTCTGGCTTCGCTAGTAATTCCTTCACGTTCTCTATTGCCACTGTTCTTACGTTCTTCATCGGTGACAGTAGGGTGAATATAAGTGCCCTGTATATGGGGGAATTTTTGTCGCTCGCAACTTGTGGGTAGTATTCCAAAACACTTCGGCACAGATAGGACACCTGCGTTAGGACTATAAAGGGGTAAATGTTATAGTGTCACCATAGTTATTTTACACAAATATTAATTATTAATAGCAAAAAAAATATGTAGAAAAAGCCATGTTTTTTTCCAGGAATTATACTCACCATCGTCGGAAGCTGCCGATAAGACTTTGTCTTGTAGAAAAACGTGTTTATCTAAGTGAGTTAAAGCCGTCCATATTGTAGTTTTATTTGGTAGAGTTTTATCCACGTCTAATTGTACTAAGGCGGCGAGGGCGCATATACCCTCGCATACTGACAAATGCTGGAACAAAATATATATATTATATTATATATTTTCACTATTTATGTATGTATATATCGATAGGTATTAATATATGTATGTATTATTATGTGTTATATGTGTACGTTTATTAGTTACAGTCGTATCTTTGCTCTAAATCCTGTTCCTACCTTAAATTGTTGCCTGTTTTGTTTTAATATATAATTTAAAACATTTTATGTAATTAGCGGTTCATGGTGTTGACAATACATATACTCAAACTGTTATTTAGTTTATAGTTTTTCTAAGTTTTTTTCAGTTGTATTTATGTTTGTGAATCCAAATAAAAAAAAATATAAGACATAGTTATAAGACAAGACAAGACGAGACATTTATTTTAAGTTATAGAACAATCATGGCCGTATACGAATTAAATAAACGTAGAATTCTAACATAATACTCAGTATTTATTTCGGGTATATCGGCGCTAATATATTTATATTCGTAAACACTATGAACAAGCTTTTGATCACCATCCTGTCTGATGTTAAGCAGCGATGTGGTCTACGATGGAGCACGCTTGTTCATTAGGTACCTATTTACCCGAGACTTGAAAACCTTCAGACTTTTTTATCACTATGAACAAGGATTTGATCACCATCCTGCCTGAAACATCAGGTACGATGGTAGAGCACATCGCTGCGAAATTAACGTGATTGTGTCGAAACATCTGGCAAATAACGAAGGTAAGCTGAATGCTTGTCTTTGGTTAATTTCGCGCCGTAACACCCGGTTTAAACTATTAATATTAGAAGTTTGGTAGTTGTATAGAGCGCTAATTTAGCCTAAACATACTGTTAGCTCTCTCATCATGAGTCACATGGCGTTCTCTGTTGGACGAGGGCGTACCCCAATTATCACATACATACATACATTTCACGCCTGTCTTCTAGAGGGGTGGGCAGGGATCTCCATTTGTCACGGTCCTGACATACATCTTTTCATACATGACCTCCGGTTTCGAGTACTTTTCACGCCACCTTCGGCCAGGACATCACCAATCTTGCCAACATATATCCTTCTGGGGCGACCTCTACTCACTCGGCCCATTACATCACTCATATAAATCTCTTTCGTCAATCGACTTTCATCCATCTCCACTCCTGGCGAATTGCCAATAATCGCCACGCTTGGCAGCAGGCGGGTTGGCGATCGCAGTGATGTTTTGGTTTAACTCACAGAGGGCGCTGCTGCCCGTTCTCTGGAGAGCTCCCTCGGTCGCCTCGCACAGAACCCCACGACGGGACAAGTTTGGCTCGGGTGGGGATACATGCGGGTTGGCGATCGCAGTGGTGTTGTGGTTTAACTCACAGAGAGCGCTGCTGCCCGTTCCCTGAAGAGCCCCCTTGGTCGCCTCGCACAGAACCCCATGACGGGACAAGTTTGTTTGTTTTATTCTAATCGCCAGCTGAACTGCTGAACTCTCTCTGCTATTTAACCCTTAACCAGGCAGAGGGAATATAGATCCCACCTAAATTTGAACCTTAGTCCGTTAAAATAAAGTCTAAAATCAATTAATATCAGTCAAACCTTCTGCTTGTTAAAGGGTTAAAAGTGTCATACCTGTGTGGGCGACGCCGCGGCCTTCTCGGCGATGGCGGAGAGCGTGTCGGCGACGGCGGCGGGCGTGACGTCACGGGACGCGCCCAAACCCGCTCGTACCATACACATGTATGATATACGGACTAGTGCCGTCGTGTTCTTGGCCGATAGGTTTTTCTGTAAGGATCATAAGTATAATGAAAAGAAAATAACATCGCGCAAAATCACCATTCAAACTGTTTATTTACTGATCAAACACGAATTTTCGGTAGTACTTGTAATGGTGGACATTGCCGTGCTGTGTCGTTCACTGGTAAGAACGGGGAATTTCCTTTCTGTAATCGTGGGAACTTGTTTAGCAAGCCTACCCCGCTTTGGGATGAAGTGTATTTATTTATTTATTTTATGTACCTACCTTGAATATAGCGACGACTTCCGGACTGAGTCCACCATCGGCCGCCCACCTGGCGAGAGCGTCGACCGCCGCGCACAGCGTCCTCTCGTGCGACTCGCTCTCCAGAACTTTCGAGAACAGGGCCACCGCTTCCGAGTACAATTTGACTCGATCTGACTCGGACACCGCTAGCGTATGTAAGGTACCTGCGCCCTGGAACAGACATAAAGGTATTGAACGTGTTTGATGTTTAGATATCTACTAATACATCATCATCCTCAGCCCATACTTATCCACTGCTGGACATAGGCCTCTCCAATTGCACGCCACTGTGATCTGTTTTCGGCTGTTCGCATCCAGCTTCTGCCAGCCATCTTGCGTATATCATCAGTCCACCTTGCCTGAGGGCGTCCTACACTCCGTTAGCCGAGACGCGGTCTCCACTCGAGAACTCGTTTTCCCCAACGGTCATCGGTTCTACGACTAATATGGCCGGCCCACTGCCACTTCAGCTTGCTAAAACGATGAGCTATGTCGATGACTTTGGTTCTCTGTCGGATCACTAATCTACTAATACTGTGAAAGCTAAAGTGTTTGTGTATCTATATTTGTTTTGCCATAATTAGTTGCCACGTTATTATAAGTTGCCAAGTTTGCCACATAAAGTATACATCCGAGGCATACACTCCAACTTACGTGTCGGTCCACCACCATCTTGAAACCGACAAACCTTCTCTCCTGTTCCTTACGGAGACGCAGATAGGGTGTCCAACTGACACTGCGTACTTGCAGTACCCTTGGTCGGTGCATCCCATTCCCTTTCTAAAACCAGCTTGTACATCCCAGATGTTTTCAGAGGCGTCAATATGAGCGTAACTTGGACAAACGAACTTGAATTGAAATTTTTTGAATATTTCAAGCGGAAACCGTGCTATGGAATACAAATTTAAAAGACTACAAAAATAAACTAAAAAAACCATGATGCATCGTCTAAGTGAATTGATGACTTGAAAAACAAAAAACTTCGTTATTTGCAAAAGTTAAGAAATCAGAAAACTCTGGAGCAGGTGTCTATCGTCATCGAGCGCGAGAACTATTGGCTATGTGCGCGACGGTGGCGACGCGTAGCGTTTACAACATTTGCGGAAGCTGTAAAATAATAACAATGTAAACATTGTTAGTTTTATTTGCAGATATAAATAAAACCATTAAAATAGTATTGTTGAGAATATTTAAGTGAAATTTATTCAATAGTTTGTAAAATTAATATAATAATAAAAACCGGGTTTGAAACTATTACACATACTTAATATTAGTTTCTAACCACAAACTGAGATAAACGGCGATAAATTAGTATTAGCCGAGCATGTAAGAACGCAACACGATAAAAAGTTAACAACGTAACAACAGTCATGGCCCATTTCTTTGCTTTGATTTTGTACTGCAATCTACACTTGACAGCTGATCATCCGCATTTGTTTCCAATTTTTGCCGTGTTGTGCGCTGCGGTCGTTATCTGTCTGCCACTACACGCTTTGCACATAGCCAATAGTGAGAACTATTTGAGAACTTTGTGAGAGTGTGTACCCAAAAGAAGTTCTCGCAGAGTTCTCGTCTCGCGAGAATGCGGATCGGGCTTTAGGTACCTATTCACCCGCGACTTGAATACCTTCAGACTGTACTACGTAGGAAACACAGACTCCGGCAAGTCATTCCACATCCTAACGGTTCGCATTATGAAAGTAGACGCAAACCGTTTGATTCGCGTAAATGACAAATCCACCTGGCAAGGATGACGTTATGCTGATTCGATCCTTCAGAGAAACGCCGAGCATAGCCCATTCCATAGCAAGCTGTGCTACTTTGAGTACAGTACTTTTACAAGTGTATACACATAGAGATAGTGATGTAATGGGTCGGGTGAGTAGAGGTCGCCCCAGAAGGACATATACAGACCAGATTGGTGATGTCCTGGCCGAAGGTGGCGTGAACAGCACTCGAAACCGGAGGTCATGTATGAAAAGATGTATGAATGTAGATGAAGCGAAAGGGGTAGGTCAGTATGTCACGTGAAGATTCACGTGTTAACCAATTGTTTACCTGAAGCACAGCAATTTTGTCTTCACTAGAGGTGAGTTTCCCGCTGGCGCCGTTGTATACGGCGAACGTGTGCTTGAGGAGGTCGCGGGCGACAACCAGCGACGAGCAGCGACGCGACACGCGCTCCAGCGCCAGCGACGCCGAGCGACGGACCCATTCGTCTTTCGAGTGCAGGTTACCTGACAATTTTTTGGAATTTATGAGGTATGTTGCTTACAGACATTTTCGTATATAGGGTGGATGTGGGAGCAAAATATATTTTTTTTTCAATATCCTTTGATAGAGCTGGTACGGTATCACATTTTGTACAGTTTAGATATGTACACACACACTTCACGTCTTTTAATCCCAAAGCGGGGTCAGAGGCACTTGCTAAAGCATTGCCCACGGTTCTCCAAGCGTATTTAACCCAACGTGACAGGGAGTGAGCCCATCGCCGTTATAGAGTTCACACACCTTGTGTGCGGGTTTCATCACGATGTTGCCCTTCACTGTACCAGCGTTGCGTACATAGGTTCTGAAAAAAAGACCCATTGGTACACGTCCAGTAGCCGGACTCGAACCCGCGACCTGCCGGTTACAAGTCAAGTATCCGGCCAACTGGACCACGTTTAGATATGATAGTACACTTATCTAGTTTCCATGTTTTTACGTTTCCATCCTGTATACATTACACATATGGATACAGGGTGAATGCAAAAGAGGTATTTCAGGCTATCCTGACACTACTATTAGCAGGTGGGGCTGTATTATTCCCGTCTAATTCTCTGTTAGACATGCGGCGTCAATGGGGAATTTTCAGACTCCAAAAAAATCTTATCTAGATGTCGCTAGTAGGTGTCCAGTTTGACATCTGTCAGTTATACATATTTTAGCATGATGTTTAATATTTGAGTATTCAAACTTCAGAGATCTTTGTAACACGTTAACTGTCAAACTTTATTTGGAAAGTATGACAGTAATGACAGCTCTCCGCACGAAAATATGTCAGATAAACGACAAAAAACATTCCCCATTGACGCAAGATTTTCGCGTTACAATTTAACGATTCCAGAGTCAAGTTAGCGCACAAAATTTGAGCCCGCGAGCTAAATTGACCAAATACGTTTCGTCTTCGTGGTCGACTCGGCCCGCAGTGCGCGAACAATTCTATTAATAACAATAAAAGGGTACAAGAGCTCTGCAAGTTACATATGCTCTGAACGGGGAAAAATAGATTGACAAAATTCGTGTTTTTACATACATACATACACTTCACGCCTGTCTCCCAGAGGGGTAGGCAGAGACTACAGATCTCCATTTGTCACGATCCTGACATCCCCTTTCGCTTCATCTACATTCATACATCTTTTCATACATGACCTCCGGTTTCGAGTACTTTTCACGCCACCTTCGGTCAGGACATCACCAATCTGGTCTTTATATGTCCTTCTGGGGCGAACTCTACTCACCCGGCCCATTACATCACCCATATAAATCTCTTTCGTTAATCGACTTTCATCCATTCTCTCCATATGCCCAAATTAACAAAATTAGCGTTTTAGTGCTCCCATAAAGTTGTTCAAAGGAATTATCTTAGCTCACTGTACGAGCCATGAATGAATAGATCGAGATGACTACCCACAAACATGTATGTGTGAGCCCGCGGGCTCAAATTTTGTGGGCTAAGCTGACCCGTGAATCAACTTAATAGTTAACTTATACATACCCACGAGACTCTTGCCAATATCGACAGCGATGCCATCCAAATCTGTTTGAAGCGTTGCAATAACTTCGCCCACTGCCTCTATGATTGTCTCTGGACTCCTCAACATCGCTTTGTGGAGTGCCGGCATGAGGGTATCCTGAACATCCGCCTTCTCCAGAAGGTGTAGGAGGTCCGACGATCCCTTGATGTAGTTTGCGTTTGGCCGTGATTTTACACTAATCAGACTTTTGGTGAAGCTCTCTAGCATTTTACCCTGCAAAATGACAATGTGGCAATGTTTAAACGTTTTTGAATTCCGTATCATTTTGACAGGTGTCAATAAGTTTTAAGGTTGAATTGATGGTCGTAAATTTAACGCCGTGAGCAATGAAAAATAAATCCTATGACAATGGAAATAAAGGAACCTTTGTGAAGTTCTCTAGCATTTTACTCTGAAAAATTGTAATGTTGAAATGTATTAATATTTTTGAATGGGGGAGGCGGAGAACAGTCATGTCTTTTCAAACAAAGCTTGACAGTAGTGACAGTTTTCCGCTCGAAAATCTGTCAGAAAAACGTCAAAGAAAATTTCCCATTCATTTTTTGGTTTCTTTTGTAGGCCAGACGAACTGTGAAGAAAGAGGCGCGTTTTAAAATCATAATTACATTTAGTTCATTTGCCTAGTCAGCTTGTAAACTATACCAATCTAAGATTGATTAAAGAAAATTGTACATACATACATACACTACACGCCTGTGACACCAGAGGGGTAGGCAGAGACTACAGATCTCCATTTGTCACGGTCCTGAAATACCCCTTTCGCTTCATCTACATTCATACATCTTTTCATACATGACCTTCGGTTTCGAGTACTTTTCACGCCATCTTCGGCCAGGACATCACCAATCTGGTCTGTATATGTCCTTCTGGGGCGACCTCTACTCACTCGGGCCATTACATCACCCATATAAATCTCTTTCGTCAATCGCCTTTCATCCATTCTCTCTATATGCCCAAACCACCGAAGCATCCCCTTTTCAATCTTGGTCACTACGTCTTCCTTCAAACCGCAACTTTCTCTTATCACACTATTCCTTATCCTGTCATTCAATGTATGAGTTGTATGAGTCAAATAATTTTTTTTTCACATTGAAAAATGTCCATGGCCATTTTCATTATGTCAATCAAGTGTAAATTGTGTCTACAATTTATCAAATTATGTAATTTGTACTATTATTATTCAGTGACAGAAAAGTGATAATATTATTGAACTTGACAAACTTGTGCTAAATGACCTCAATATCACACACATTACATATTAACCTTTCGGCAGAAACATACACTCTAATGTTTAATCCTAAAAAGTGGGCAGACAGTGGGCCTTAGATTTACAAGAACCCTTCGGCCAAATTTAGCATAATAAGGACTTAGGAATGTCAATAAGGGCATTCAGTTATTAAAAGCTGTTACCTCATAGCCTGAATAAACCAGATTCTATAGTTGGCGCCTACTCATATTAGCTGATACTGACACCTAATTATTATTCTTTGTTAAATGATTTATCAACAAGCATTTTACCATACTGCTTGATGGCAAGCAGCGATGTGGTCTACAATGGATCTCACTTGTTCATGCGGTATATTTTTTAATTTATTTATTTATATCAGACCGAGATCCATAGTTGTTAGTGATACTTATGTTAGTAATAATAATTTAATATACACAACGGGAACTTAACAATATTTACCAGGAGATACGTGTAGCGTCTCCCAATGCCGACATAAACGGCTGTCCAACCTCTGAGTCAGGGTTGCCAGTATAGATTAATCAAGAAACACTGACACCAGCAAGTCAGTCATGTAGTATTAAGGGTCTCAAAGAAGCGGAATATTATTTTACGGCAATCTCATTCTCTCATTTTCATGTCTCTCAGTGTCAAATATTTCTAATCTATTACTTAGTACTATGTTTAAATACTCACTTTATGTGCAATGACTGTATCTGGTTCTGCGATATCTTTGTAATGTCGACAGAGTGCTGAGAATGTAACACATATTTGCGGGCCCGACTCTGGTGGCTGCGCCAAGAGGAGCTCCAGCCATTTATTTGTCTTCTCTTTGCCGCACACAGACCATGCATTGTGGAGCTGATGGTGAGGAAAATTAAGTATTATGAATAAGTTTTAGGCAGTTAGTTGTCAGACAATACTAAGGTAAGTAAATATAATGCTCTACATCATCATTAGCCAAATGACGTGCACCGAGAGATGAGGGTCTTCCCCACTGATTTTCATGATAATTTCGATGGAAATGCCAATAATCACCACGCTTGGCTCTCTTGCTTTCGACGACACACTTGTCGAGACACTTTCGACGTCCCAAAAGTTGATGCAAATTTACAAGAAGGGCGGTAACCAGCACAATTTGTGATGCTCAGTAGATAGAAAGATAAAAGTAATATACCCCACTGGTACCCCACGACCTAAGTAGGCATAATAAAATAATCTTTAATTTATCAATATGCTAAAAACTCACCATAGAATAAGCTTTATCACTTTTCTTCTTATCACCATATGCAACAACAGCAGCCAGAAGGTTGGCCTGTGTGAGGACCAGGTCCTTGTAATCCACAGCATTGTCTTCTGGAGACTTGAGCACATTCTCCACTATTACTGTGGTCCACCTCAGTGCATACAGGCCACTGACGCAAATATTTTTACTGGAAAAAAAGTAGTTTTAATTTAAACTAGCTGTAGCCTGGCAGAGTTACTCGCAATTTATCCTGTTCCCGTGGAAATTTTGCGATAAACTATAGCCTATGTTTTAATGCAGGTTGTCAAAAATAAATACACTTCACGCCTTTAATCCCAAACAGGGGTAGGCAGAGGCACTTGCTAAAGCAAATACCCACGGTTCACCAAGCGTTATACTGGATAATTGAAAAAAGATAACTTTTGTCTTATCTTTGTTTTTGGCATATAAATATTTCATAGTGATGAAACCTGCACACATCAAGGTGTGAACCCTGTAACGGCGATGGGCTCACCCCCTGTCACTTTGGGTTAAATACGCTTGTTGAAGTGTGTGGGTATTTGCTTTAGCAAGTGCCTCTGCCTACTCGCTTTGGGATTAAAAGGTGTGAAGTGTATTTATTTTATTTTAATATTTCATATAATCATCATCATCATCTCACACTTGTCTACTGCTGGACATAGGCCACTCCAATTGTATGCCACTGTTATCTGTTTTCGACTTCTCGCCATCCAGCTTCTGCAAGCCATCTTCATTATATCATCAGTCCACCTTGACAGGGGGCTTCCTACACTCCATTTGCCGAGGCGCAGTTTCATATAATATTCCATTACATTAGTAATGTGTGCATTACTTTTCATACTTGTAAAACATCTGTAGAGCGTCTGTAGTCCAGTTGGTTGGATACTTGACTTGTAACCGGGAGGTCGCGGGTTCGAGTCCGGCTACTGGACGTGTAACAATGGGACTCTTTTTCAGAGCCTATGTACGCAACGCAACGCTCGTACGGTGAAGGACAACATCGTGATGAAAACCCGCACACCACAAGGTGTGTGAACCCTATAACGGCGATGGGCTCACCCTCTGTCACGTTGGGTTAAATACACTTGGTGAACCATGGGCATTTGCTTATTAAGTAAGTGCCTCTGCCTACCCCGCTTTGGGATTAAAAGGCGTGAAGTGTACTTGTAAAACATAATACATAGTACATTAGAGTCTTAATTAAAGTTTTAGTGTGAGTAGTAAGTTTGTATACATTCAAGTATGGCAACTGTTGATACTTACGATGATGAAGTGTTTTTCAACTGTTCAGACACTTCAAGAAGTATTGGTAATAATGTCTTGAGAGTCCATTCTCTATGATTTGTTGTCAAGTAAACCAAGAGGCGCTTTACATGAGACTGAGATGTAGAGTCTCTGTACCGATGTAGTGTCAGTGTTAGGGCTCGGCATACGTATCTCACTGCTGGCTCAGTGATATCTGGAACAGGTATGATAAAATTTTACTTTAACGAAGTGTGCAAAAATGTAACACTATCTATAATAGTAATGCAATAGACAGTTGACAATAACAGAAAAAAAAATTGGTAAACATGCAGGATCAATAGAAGTAAAAGCAACCTCCACTGATAATATTTTCTCTCAAAACAAACACTTGTACAGTAGATTATACAAAGCCATAGGATAGTATAAGTAAAAGATAATGTAAGAAAGTTCCACAGAGTAAAATATTTACCCGGAGAGGACAAAACATCCTGGATTTCATCTACCACCTGACGTCTGCCCGTAGCACTTGCGGTTTGAATTTTAAAAGGAATATCCTTGAGTTTCTTCAGCACCTGACAAAAGGTTCATTCATTAGTAAGTGTTCAACATATTAACACAGTTTGGGAGCACAAAAATCACAATTTACCTCGGAATCTGCCATTTTCCGGAAACATAAAATTCACTAAAAGCAAGAGCAAGCACACGTCCTGCTATCACAGAAGAAACTGTCAATAACTATTGACATATTCACTGACAGACCACAGCAAAATCTGTCAAACATACGTATTTTGTTTACGGAACAATTATAATATTGACATTTAGATTGACGTGGGCAGCATGCTTGGTTGATCTGTGGCACTTTGTTTTGTTTTGATTTTCGGTTCGGTGATTATCGAACTGAGGTTTCCATAACGAAACAGCTTTTTAAATGCAGCTGGAGATATAATGGACAAGAGACGTGAAGAACTATCCGCACTTAAAAATGCTACACTAAAAATAGATAAAGAAGTGACATTGTTATTACAAAACCTACAATGGGATCGGGAACATTTTCTAAAGGTAAATAACGTTGTCTACTACTTATCCGTTCCTAGTTCGTAAATATGCTTTTAGGTCAGAGAGCCAATTGTATTTCCCTTGTTTCTGTTCTACATAATTATTTTTTTCAGCCTCAAGATCCTATTGTGACTTGCAGTTTTGATAAGGGTCATAAATTTCCCAATCATTGCAAAGAAAGTCATGAGGCTAAATGTGCTGTTACATCTCAAGGATACACAGGCGCATTACTGTCTGACCCTCCTGGTAGCAATGTTCCTACAGCTGTGAAACTGAGTATGTATCCTATCCATTAATTTAGATCCAATAAAATATAACCTCAATTTCATGTACAGTCGGCCAAGAATCAGCTCTACCACCCTAAGGTTGAAACTCTTATGAATGTCATTAAACATTAAGGTTCATTGTTCACTTGTCACAATATACCAACTCTACCTTATTGATGTTTTAATGACACGGGAAGTGTCATTGAAACTGATAGACCATTTTCTTGGCTGACCGTACCAATTCTATGTCAAGAAATGCAAAAAATAACTTAAGTATTCCACTTGGTAAAGTAGGTTTATTCAGACAGTGACAAGTTGTATGTTAATATCAGGTATATGTACTTGGGCTTGTTATCTAAAAAAATATGGTTTTAGGTGTAAATTATAATAATAGTGCTTGTTTGCTTTAGCAAGTGCCTCTGCCTAGGATTTGTCTTTATTACAGAAATGTGTAATCCACCATTCTTATATTTTGCTTATAGTAAATTAATTCATACATCATTTTATTCTGTTACAGACAGAGAAGACATACAGCAAATTATACACAAAGCATCAATGTGTAATCCTCAGTTCATAACAGGTACTAAAACTACACATAATAAAAATAAAATATATATTCAATAAAATGAAGTGCATGAAAAAAATATATCTAACCCATCAGCAGTCAACCCAAAATCAAAATGTGCCCATTTTCTGCAGTTTAATGGATCATGGGTGTACAATACATGTATGTATGTAATTTACCCATTTCAATACAACAAATTATTAATTCCTTTATTTTTACACAGAAATTGACGCAACATGATTGCTATATGGGATCTGTATCCTTTTTGTTTGCCTCTTTCATTGATTTACCTGGATCATTTGGGCATGAACTGAATCCTGTTCTAATATTGATGTTCAGTCGAGAAAATATCAGTTGGATTGACAGCGGACATGCATTCTGCTTCCAGGACAGGCAATCATTATTTGTATCCTTTTAGAATGAATATAATATGGTGACTTGTTGACACTTGTAACTTTTCCTTTTTCTCTAGTGTTAACACTGGTTGACCAACCTGCTTGCCCCTTGGCTTGCTTGAAAAAAGCAGAACAGTCAAATAATTTCTCTTGTGTAGCTACCTCATGTGTTCATAAGTTTTGAGACGAAATAAAAGTTGCATAACTTTTTTAATAATTTACTTATATTTCTAAAAATTTCCGTGCACATTAAATAGACACTTATCAACAATAAAATATAATTGTTATTCGAAATGACCGCCCCTGTTTTTAATACAGGCCCTTAGACGATTTGGCCAGTCATCAATTACGGCACGAATCTTTTCCAGCGGAATTAGCTTTGCTTCTCGGACAAGGGCTCGCTTCAATGACTCCAAGTTTGGGTGGGACTTTCGGCAGGCCCTGAGCTCTAATTCCGTCCATAAAGAATAATCAAGCGGGTTGAGGTCGGGACTGGAGGAGGGCTATTCGTCCGCCGCGATGAAGGCCGGAACATTTTCTCGCAACCAAGCTTGGGTGGATTTTGCCTTATGGGATGGCGCCGAGTCTTGCTGGAAAACCCAATCCTTATTGTGAAATAAAGTATGAGACAGGGGTTTCACGACAGACTCTAAGATGTCACTTTGGTAATTCTTGGCTTTCACCTTGACGCCTTTTTGGCAGAAATGGAGTGGAGTGACACCTTCGTACGAAACTCCCCACCATACCATCACACTGGCCGGATGATGAGACCGCGAGACATTCCGTGCTGAAGCTGGGACATCCTTGCTACTTTTGGCATACATTTTATTATTTTGTCGATTGAACTTTTCTTCGACAGTAAAGATTTTCTCATCGGTGAAGAGTATCTTCCTCGCATCGTGTCTCTTAAGCAGTATTGGACAACGTTCGCGTCGCAATTTACGAAGGCGATCGTTTAAAAAGTGAACTTTCCTACGGCTATACGCCTTTACCTTCAGATCATATTTCAGTATTCTGTTCACTGAAACGCGCGAAATATTAGTCTGCAGAGCGAGTTTCTTCTGAGTGCGACATGGATTTCGGCGAAGTCTCTCTCTGATGATTTTGATGTTCGCAGGCGTCCTCACAGAGCGTGGCCGACCACTTCTTTCACGATCTTGCAAAGAACTTGTCTCCTTGTATCGTTTAATAGTGTAATACACGAAGTTACGGCTCACTCCAAAAGTTTTCATCTCACGGAAAATCTCCATTGGTTTTTTTCCTACCTTATGTAGCGAAATAACGGTCGCACGTAATTCTTTAGTTCCCTCCATCACGAGAAAATTAAAAGAAATGAATCTGTCAATCATAAAAATTAAAAGTTAACATTCCAAGTTCAAAATTGGAAAAAGAAAAAATTATCAGTAACATTTTTTATTTTTTTTTGAGTACATAGTTTGTCTCAAAACTTATGAACACACGAGGTACATGCGTGCATGGAAATGGCCATCCAATCCCAAAACCACTATGATGGACCATAGAAGAAAGCCAATGTCAAACATGGGTCACCTCAACAATTAGACGTTTAGATGCAAATATTTAGAACTAGCTGACTCGGCAAACATTATTTTGTATATATAAACATTATTTGATGCACATTATTGACAACATTTTTAGTTTCAGTTAAAAAGTTACCTATGTTGGTTCTCAAACTAAAATCCCTTTAGTAGTTTTGACATGAATGCGAGACATACAGAGTTACTTTAGCATTAATAATAGTAGGGATTGTCTAATTTAACCCTTAATCAGACAAGGTTAGGTCTTTTTCTGATGGATTTTGGACTCTATTGACGTTTGTTATTCTAATTACCGACTCAGTCACATAAACCCGGCTAATCATGTTTTAATGAAACGCGCACAGACATTAAAACTCAATATTGTTCACCGGGTGTATAGGCGCGAATATAACCAAAGACAAGCTCGAGCTTACCTTGTTAGTTTACTCGACGTTTCGACGCAGTTGCATTCGTCGTGGTCACGAGTGGACTCTCGCGTGTCTTGCTTGTCTTTGGTTATATTCACGCCTATACACCCGGTGAACAATATTGAGTTAACCCGGCTAATGTTTATCATAAAATCTAGTTTTTTAGTACAATGCGAAATTAATATTTAAAGTTTAAATGTGTCCTGTAGTTTTACATACCTTATGTGATTATTATCTGATAAGTTCGCTGAAATCATTCGATAATTCCAGTGAAGACATTGCATAAGGTTCAAAGTATGTGTTGGTCAAGGGGCCATATAGTGGTCTTTGTTTGATTAAGGGTTAAGAGTAACAAGTGTTGTTCATTAGCTGTTCAAGAGCAGCTAAAAATATAGCTGCATTTTTTTACAAGCGTTAAATCTACTTTTTAACCGACTTCAAAAAAGGAGGAGGTTCTCAATTCGTATGTATTTTTTTATATTTGTTACCTCAGAACTTTCGCCTAGGTGAACCGATTTGGATATTTTTTTATTTATTTGAAAGCTGGTGCTTCCCATTTGCTCCTATATAAATTTGGTTCAGTTCCGACAATGGCATCCATGAGAAAACCACATATATGTCAAATTTTACTGGTTGAAGTCGGTTCTTTTTTCTTTAAGTTATTATTTTTGTCCTTAACAAAATCTAAGGCTTGGGCAACCCTAGCCAAGTGGAGCCGATGACCTTGGAGCGGCTTCAGTCCACCTACACGAGCGACGAGAGGAGAGCCATCCATGACGCTGTGGTCGCCACTGCGCCCACGCACGTTGAGGACATGACAGATATGCCTATGCCTAGGTATTTATTCCTTTACTTCCAGTAGATCCATTGCCTAGAACGTGGGGCGAGATATAGGGCGGTCGGCGCTAAAGTAGCCTAAAGTAGTTACAGTTTTTCATATTTCGACTTAAGCACGGAAATTTACTAATAAAATCATTCATGTTAAAGAATCCATAATGTCATTTAAGAAAAAATAAACATTTGGACAAAAATAAACTTCCATAAAATATCTATTACACATAAGTCAAATTCATTATTTGAAAAACCTTTACATCTCCACACTGATTGGTCTAGGGTTAGGGCACTTTAGTGCTGACTGCCTCATATTTTCTTCTTCTTTGTAGATCCAATGTTTTACAGTATGGATCTTCTGTGAAGTACTAATGAATCTTGTTAATAAATCTTTATATATGTAGGTACTATTTCAAAAAGAAATTATATTATGTACCTATTATTAAACTACCTATTTATTAAAAATAGAGCATTTTTTTAATGAAACGCGCACAGACATTATAACTCAATATTGTTCACCGGGTATATAGGCGCGAATATAATCGAAGACTAGCTCGAGCTTACCTTGTCTTTGATTTTGACTTATTGATATTGAGTTTATTTCAATTTGAATAGATAGTATAATTTGCTTTTGATTTAATTATTTGAAGTTCTTTCGCTTATGTATGAAATACACAACTGGGATAATATACAACCGGGAGGTCGCGGGTTCGAGTCCGGCTAATGGACGTGTACCAATGGGACTCTTTTTCAGAGCCTATGTACGCAACGCAACGCTCGTACGGTGAAGGACAACATTGTGATGAAACCCGCACACCACAAGGTGTGTGAACCCTATAACGGCGATAGGCTCACCTGTCACGTTGGGTTAAATACGCTTGGTGAACCGTGGCAATTTGCTTTAGCAAGTGCCTCTGCCTACCCCGCTTTGGGATTAAAGGCGTGAAGTGTATTTTTTTATTTAAATTGAACGACCGTTTGACCACCAAATCAAGTGAGACAGGATGGTTCCTGTCTGATGTTAAGAAGTGATGTGGTCTACGATGGAGCACACTTGTTCATTAGATACCAATTTATCCGCGATTTAACGACCTCCAGACTGTACTGCGCAGGAAACACAGACTCCAGCAAGTCCTTCCACATCCTAGCGGTTCGCACTATGAAAGTATTCATTGAAAAGGTTTCTTGTCAGTTCTTCTCGCAAAAGCAAAGAACCTTTAACCTTTGCACCGCCAATGTCTTATAAATCAGACAAGTGATTTTGAAGTTTAATATTATTAGAGCAGAATTCAAAATCGTGAAAACAAAATTAATCTTTCGGCGGTCAAAAGGTTAAGAACGGACGCACTGTCCCCTCACTTCTTAAATAGGGAGTTTCTTTATATTTTTCTGTTTTTAAATGACTTGAAAAAAGGAGAGGTTCTCAATTCCTCTGTTTTTTTTTAATGTTTATGTTTACCTCAGAAGTTTCGCCCGATGGGTAAACCGATTTGGATGTTTTTTTTATTATTTGAAAGCCGGTGCATCCCGTTTGGTCCCATATAAATTTGGTTCAGTTCCGACAATGGCATCCATGACAAAACCACATATATGTAAAATTTTACTGTTTGAAGTCGGTTCTTTTTTGTTTAATTAATTGAATGAATGAACAGCGGCGGAGAGGCCCGCACGAGTGGCGCCGGGGGCGGCGTGAAGTCTCGCTCGGAGGTGCTGGCGGAGTTGCGCGACATGAAGCGACGTCGCGCCAAGTACCGCGGCGCAGCCAACACCAGCAAGTACTCTGACGTGCTGCGCGACGTCATAAGAGCACAGGTTTGTATGACTAATGGCCGCCAAACATGCTACGGTCCACCGGAAAGGTCTACCTGTGCAGGTAGACCGGAATCATCATTTCCCTGCCCTTATCCCACACTAGGTGTGGTCGGCGCATCACGTTTCCTTCCGCCATTCATCTCTGTCATTCGTCATCTCTGTAGTTACACCTTTCACGCACATGTAATTTTTCACCCAGTCAATCCATACCTTCTTTGATGTCCCTCTTCCCTTGTATCCTTCCACATTCATACCCATCACTTTTCTTGTTACATGGTTTTCATCCCTTCTCATGATGTGCCCATACCATCATAATCTGTTACTACTGAACTCCTATTTTTTTTTGTCACTGGTGCTACTTTCAGGCTTCCTCTTACATACTCATTCCTCTTACATTCGCATCTATGCCACATGTATTCTTCTTTCATTCACATTAAGACAGGTCTGATGACAGTTTTATAAATTTTGCCGGTAGACCGGAATGTGTGTGTTTTTTGAGCCTGCACAGGCGACCGGCGCAGGATCGAAAATCAATTCTTTCGAGTGTGATTAATTTTTATTGTGTTTCACCTATTTTGTAACTATTATGTAACAACCTAGACTATAATGGAAAATGTCGCATTGGCACATAGTTGTAAGGACCTTTTATTTTTGTAATACATGATAAATAAATAAATAAATCTCTCCACAGATGGAAGCATACACAGAAGTACAGACTGACAAATTAATTAAACACGTGAAAACTGAGAAAGAATCCGAAGAAACGTACAATAAACCACAGCAAAGAGATAGTTACAATTACAAATCACAACATAATAGTGAAGGAAGACATAAAGATAGACATGAAAAACAATATGAAAAATACCGTCAAATTGACAGTAGAGGCGAATACGATAGAAAGAGAGAACATTCACAGCACGAAAGAGACAGGCACAGACATAGAAGTAGATCGCCATCTCGCTCGAAACACGAGAAAAGAAGCAGAAATGATTACAGTAGAAATTACCAAGACGAATACAGAAGGGACGAACACGAACGTAGCTACAGTTCAAATAGAGATAGGAAAAGTTCTAGTCACAAATCGAAACGCGAGGAAGTAGTACAAAAACACAAACACAAGACATACGACGAAGATAGGCATAGAAACGCGCCACATAAAAGATATTATGATACGTAATAAAGAATGATAAGGAAATATATTTTGTCTTTTTATTTATTGCGTTTTCTCATCGGCTGGTACATGTGAGGCATTGTTATTATTGTAAACTAGAAGGTGGTTTTTTCTATGTACTTTCAGTTTTTTACATCTTGATCTTCAGTTACAATAGCAGTATATTATATTATTATTATTATACTTTGTTCTTTATTTATCACGCAGTTACACGAGTGTTACAGCGTCTGTATTATCAATGTAGAGTTCTGCAATCTGGTTTTATGTACTCTAGCTACTGAACTATATAACTTCAAGTCAGGAGCGCTGTTTCTGGTTTTTAAACAAAATATATTATGCTCTATGTTATATAGGGATGGTGTAGCTGTTCAAGGGTGAAAGACATTTTCATTTCGTCCCAGATTTAGAGCCTACGGTACGGTGAATGACAACATCGTGATGAAACCCGCACACCACAAGGTGTGTGAACCCTATAACGGCGATGGGCTCACCCCCTGTTCACGTTGGGTTAAATACGCTGCGTGAACCGTGGACATTTGCTTATGAGCAAGTGCCTCTGCCTACCCCGCTTTGGGATTAAAAGGTGTGAAGTGTATTTATTTTTTTATTTAGAGCCTATTCGATGCAAAGAAACAAAATGTATTTTAATTGGTTTTTTTTAATCTTCATGTTACACAAAGTTAAAGTTTTTTTTACAGCCTGGCTTGTTTTCCAATGCTGGACAAAGCCATCCCCCCAAGTGTTCCACTCCTCTCTATTTTGTGCCACCTCGGTCGAGGTCGTCCCGCCCTCTCCGCCTGGGTCGACCGGGGGGTCGCGGGGCCAAGTCCGGCTACTGGACGTGCACCAATGGGACTCTTTTTCAGAGTCTATGTACGCAACGCAACGCTCGTACGGTGAAGGACAACATCGTGATGAAACTCGCACACCACAAGGTGTGTGAACGCTATAACGGCGATGGGCTCACCCCCTGTCACGTTGGGTTAAATACGCTCGGTGAGCCGTGGGTACTTGCTTTAGCAAGTGCCTCTGCCTACCCTCTTTGGGATTAAAAGGCGTGAAGTGTAATACCACTTTTATTTTAATATTAAAATCGTCTCATTGAAGTTGACACATCGACTAAAACATTGCGTGATTTGCACATTTGCAAATGCGTTCGTTGCACTGCTATATAGATGCATCACCTATGCTACGTTATGACGAGTAATTAGTTCGGCGTGCGCAAGAGTGTTGCCTTGATGACCGATTACGCAATACGTGTGAAAAGAACATGAATAATGTAACGTATCTGCATATGCATTTACTGATCTATTAGGTAATTGTGAGTATGGAAAAAACATATGCGTAAAAAAAATTCACACATTCTTACGCCTTGTTGGTGGAACGAATCGGGATTTCTCATCTAAGTAATTTATTTATTTAGTATAGGAAACATACAGAGTTTTTAGTACATAAAAAAAATAGTTTGTCAGTCACAGTTAGGCGGATGGTAACCTATTTTATAACAAACAAGATTTTTTTAACATTCTTACTCATTACAGAGGTAAGTCTGAATCAAAGAATCTGAAAAATACTGATAAAAGTATTGAATTTATAATAGAATAATTTCGTACACATTTAATCTAATACACACATCAAAAGTATATAGGGATCAAGAACATTTTTAGCTCTAAAAAATTGAATTTATTTAAATCAAATCTAATCTTCTGGATTGTTCTCCTACCTAATACCCCATGCCTGTATCAATGACTTATCACCACATTTTGAATAAATTATGAATGAATTCAGTTTTGTAAAATATATTCTTGATTGCAATCTTCTAAAATGTACTTGATCCCTAGACACTTTTGATGTGTGTACATTACCATTCACTATCTCTACGTCTCGAAACTATACGTAATCTGGGAAAATTATACTTTTCCCCCCTAGAATTGAACGAATCGCGAATCGTGGCCGTTAGATTTCACTGCGCTAGGAAAACATATAATAAAAACTTACAATAATTAATTAAAAGTCGGCCGACGTAGTTAATGAGCGGTACAAGAAGTTTCTAAACTAATATCTAACCGTATTTAATTGGAAATAAGGTGTAATTTGCTTTGCGACAGTGAGGTACTGTCGACAGCGGAGAGTTTGCGTGAGCAATGGAAGCGGGACCAGACCACGATCGCAGATTGTTCGTAAAAGTAGGCGCGATGGAAAACATTAAATACCTGCGTAAGTAGCGAGGAAATTAAAACCTTGCACGCCATTGACTTTCACATAGGTAGGTAGGTAGTGTTAGTGTTAATATCATTTAGTGCCCTTGAGCTGTTCACCAGTCAGGGATGAACCGGCCATCAAGCATTTGTTAAATTGTAGTCGGCGTCACGTAAGATGCAAATTCTGACATGCGTAGCTTAGACTGATAGTGTTGTACAATATTGGCAAGATTCGATTTATTGTAGAATCGATTTATGAATTATGTTGTGTGTGTCCCATCAAATTATAGTAAGTCATTACACATACTTTGTGACATGCGGGTTTCATCTCGATGCTTTCCTTCACCGCATGAACGTTCCGAAGCGTTCATAGGTTCTGAAAAAGAGACTTGTGGGTACCTACAAGTCCTGTACCAATGGGTCCCTTTTTGAGTACAAGGCCGGACGTACCTATTTTCAGTCTTGTCTTATATCCACAAAGTCCAAAGTACACGTCTTTCATAAATAAATAATAAATAAAATAAATACACTTCACGCCTTTTAATCCCAAAGCGGGGTAGGCAGAGGCACTTGCTTAATAAGCAAATGCCCACGGGTCACCGAGCGTATTTAACCCAACGTGACAGGGGGTGAGCCCATCGCCGTTATAGGGTTCACACACCTTGTGGTGTGCGGGTTTCATCACGATGTTGTCCTTCACCGTACGAGCGTTGCGTTGCGTACATAGGCTCTGAAAAAGAGTCCCATTGGTACACGTCCAGTAGCCGGACTCGAACCCGCGACCTCCCGGTTGCAGTCAAGTATTCGATCAACTCGATCACAATCAAGTAATTAATATCTAAATGGTAGTTTAGTTCTTTAAGAGCAGTTTCATGATTTGTAATCATACGGCTGATCGAGTGCAGGAACGTGCTGGAAACGAACCATTCTACCGGGTGTTTTGAGGAAGAGTGTAGGCATTTTGCAGAAGGGTAGGGTCGGTCCCTTCGATCATTTTATAGTATGGGAACCATGGTCCGATCTCCTTTGGTTTTTGAGTTATGACAGTTTTGAGTTGTTACACTCGAGGCGAAAAAAACACTGTTTCAGATAAAATACAGTTTATCTTTATTTTTCCATTAAAGTACATAACACACGATACATTTAAATTATTACAAAAATTCTGATAGCAAAAACAGTTAAATTATCGTCAAACGATAGAAAATTAAAAAAAATCTTACTGACTTTTTCATTTTTTTTTATATTACCTTTGACCGACCCTACCCATCAGCAAAATGCCTACACTCTTCCTCAAAACACCCTGTATTTAAGTGTACAATACAGGCTACTACATTGATCGCTACGAACACGTGGCCGATACTCCTGTATTGAACATACCCATTTTATTGTTGTAATCAAAGAAAGCTAATTTGAATAGCATCGTATTTGCGAAGGTCAGTGGGTATTCAAGGTTGAATAGGTATAAATAAATCAATATAGATACTTTTGAATGAGGAACCAATTATCATACTGGTATTATACCTTCCTACTTTATCTAAAGAAATTCGTCATCATCAGCCACATGATAAAGCCCAAAGAAATTATTGATTAATGAATATGCTCTTTATTGCACACTGTATGTATATCTTAATACATAAAAGGAGAAGCTGACTGATTGACTGACTGACAATCAACGCACAGCCCAAACATCTAAACGTAGGAATTTGAAATTTGGCTGAGACTTAGATTAGGTACCGTAGGAGTGCACTAAAATAGTAATTTCCAAAATTCTTACGTGAATGGCAATAATGTATATAGGCAAAACGATGTTTGTCGGGTCAGCTACTTACTAATGTTAAATGGACAAGATTACAAAAAGCTACTATGCCACCTTTCCAGCTCCTTAGGTATTAGGTTACGGAAGAAATCTGATAGATTAAATTATTAAATTAAAAAAAGAGAAAAAAAAGTGAAACCACATACTGATTGATTAATCTCTAACTCATCAAAGCTCAGCACAAACCCTTGATCCTAGAAAGCTGAAATTTTGCACAGGGGTATGTGTACCGATTTCGGTCTTCCCTACCTACTTCTTTCTACACACTGATTACCTTAGGTTCCTTAGGTATTAGGTTACGGAAGTAATCTATCAGATTTCTTCCGTTTTATCACTGTGAACAAGCGTTTGACCACCATCCTGCCTGATGTTAAGCAGCGATGTGGTCTACGATGGAGCACACTTGTTCAGTGTAGGTACCTATTCAGCCGCGACTTGAAGACCTTCAGACTGTACTGCGCAGGAAACACACTATCTCTATCCGAGCATGATGGCGATAACAATGGTGATAACAAATAGTCTGACTACTAACTGAAAATCGACTAAGAAAAATTTACTGTTAAAATATGTAATTGTAATGTAATGCGACAAGTATACTTTTTCGAGCGTCTGTGGTCCAGTTGGTACGGCTGCTAGATGTTTATCAATGGACCTCTTTTTCAGAACCTATGTTCGCAACGCAACGCTCGAATAAAAGCCGCACAAGGTGTGTGAACCCTATAACGGCGATGGGCTCACTCCCCGTCACGTTTGAGTTAAATACACTTGGTGAACTGTAGGCTTAGCAAGAGCCTGTGCCTACCCCGCACTGGGATTAAAGGCGTGACGTGATGTATATTTTTGGAAATGTCATTGTTAAGTAAACTTTTCCCCTTCCTGAAGCATCCCGGAAGACAGCCTGGACATAATACTCGCGTCGACGTACAACCACTCCACGGAGCGTTTCCCGGACAAGGAGGATGTTTACCTGCAGCCGGAGACCATCGGCTGCGACACCTGGCGAAGGCTCCGTAACACTGTGGACAAGCGACCACCTGTCATCATAGCGGGGGTATGATATCATTACTTGGGTGTAGTACAGTATTTCCCAAAGTTGGCGATAATGTCCCCTTGCTACGAGATCCAGAAAAAAATACTGGTAGTGAACATGTCACGGTTAAAGGATCGATATACTTCATAAAGTTTTGTTTTACCGTATATACAACTGCAGCCCCCTAGCACAGCGCTCCAAGAAAGATGTAACAAGACATATAACGTACGAAACAAGCTGAGACGCACGAAGCGTGACATAACATCCATTGAGCGCGTATTTGTTCTATGTCGTGTCTTTATTGACGCTAGTGCTAGGCATGCTGTTATAGATCCAAAAACAACATCCAAAAAATCTGTGGAAAATTTCTACATACAACTGGAGATTCTTTTTTACTTTGCGTACATTTTTGTTAACTCGATATGCCCAAATTGCTAGAAAACAAGCGGATTTTACTCGATGGATGCCTTAACCGCACCTTAACGTGCATATTTGTTACAGTCTCCGGGCTATATAATGAAACGAGGCGGCATCAAGGAGCGAAAGTCACCATTCAGCGTCAAGCTTATGAACTCGGGCCTGCACTCGTCGCAGACCAACCCCGGCTACAGTCGCCAGCCGGCCGGAGGCGGCATATTCTTCTACTAACGACTGTTTATCGAATATTCTAGTCATTCTACTTGCAGCCTGGCACCCAATTCTGCTGATAACAATTTTGACAGTGGTGAAGGTTCAATTTGGTAACAATTTTTGGCAATGTCTTTTGAGAGTGTGACGGAAAGAAGCAATAGAGTATGAACTACAATGCCACCACTAACGGGCCAAGTGAGAAACAATTGAACTTAACTGACTTGGACTCCAGTTGGGACCCACACTTGCATTTTTAGTTTCAATGAAACGATTAGAGCATCTATTTGTACAAAACGTGGTCCATCTTTAGTTCGGCTGTAACGATACCTAAGGTTTTTTTATGTCAACTGGTAAACGTCATAATGATAGCATGAGAGTTTAGGCTAGGAATTAAAAACATAAGAAATTTTGTATGCTTTACTTAATTCAATTCTACCTTATATTCGCATGTTTACCTTCCTTCAATTAATATTCATTAAAAACAATATTATGTGTGATACAGCAAAATTTTCTTTAGTTTTTAGGGTTTATATATTGGTTCACAGATAAAAATGTAATGTTGTATCCTGTTATTTACCAATAAAACTGAATATAAAGCCACTGACTTCTTTAGTTCTTATTTCATCCAAGTGGAAGTGCTGGGAAGGAGGAAGGTGGTTCGTGCATGTGCTGGGATTTCAATACTAAAATAGTTATGAATTATGTTTATCTATATCGTTCCGTATCCACTTCGCTGTGAGTGATTTTTTTTTTAAATTTATAAAATCCGATATACCTAATCTAAAAGCTAAAAATAATGTCGACAAGATCTAGCGAGGAGATCTATAGATGATAGGCTAAGGGGAAAAATTACCTACCTACTTCAGAAAGTTACAATGTTCTTAGTTTCCATGGCACATGATTATTTTAAATGATTAACAAAATGAAATATGTAGACAGTATGTATTTTAATTTCTAGGTGCACGCATCATAAAGTTAGAAATAGCACCCTGGACCATCTTAGTAGCCTCATAAAAGTACAAACAAAGCACCATAGACCTATATCGCACTTTCTGTTGTGCTTTTGACATGTCGCGAGAACATCCTTCTTCAATGCTGGCCATTATTCAAGCAGTGTGTCATCAATGAGTAAATAATTAGCAGAAAGATTAAACGTCATTTATTCAATTGTCAATGGCCTTTGGCCGGCCTAAGGTATATTTTTTATTACTTTTACTAGTAAATTAATTCTAAAGTGATTTTATGAAAGAGACTTCACCGTTAGATGGATTGTGTTAATTCGTTTGGTAAGTAGTAGTAGTAGATGAACTGGAGAGTCTACCATGATCCTTACACTAACGGTATCAGGATACGATATAGTTTTTTTACATTTATTACAGACATAGAGACAACGCACCAAAAGTCAAAACGTGTGCGTTCATGGTATTTGTTTGAGCAGTACAAGACGCTTAAACGCAACCAGCTTCATGCAGCTCAGAAACTGAAGGAGCGCTCCTTGCAGAAGAGACTGCTACGACAGGAGTTAAGCGAGCGCCGCGCGCGCCGCCAGATCATTGAACAGTTCGGAGAGTGTCAGAGTGAAGCGCAACTTAAACGGAGCATTCGTAACTTCAATAACCTACCTATGAGTCTCAGCGTCGACGACTTCTACGAGCTTGGCGAGTATAAAGACGAAGATTTCCCCGTCAGCGAAGCGGACGCCTCTGCCTACATGTCGATGGACAACTACAGCAACTGCTCAGATTCTAAAATTCTGGAGGATCGAAGCAGTAGGGACGGCGGCGAAGATGCATGCAGCGCCGCCGGGAGCGTTACCAGCGTCGTGGAAAACGTCCGCTCATACGACACGATCACTGATAACGCAAAAGACGAAGTGGAACAAATGAAATCGGAAACGCCCGATTGTGACATTGTTAACAAACAACTGGAATCTGTCAAGGAGAAACTCCAAGCTCTTGAGGAATTTCAGGAGTGTGAGTGCTATCCTGCGGATGATGCTGATAAAGCTGAATTATTTTTGCCCAGAAAATCAAAGCTAATGAAACGGAGATGCGACGATAGCGGACTTTACACCGTATGGTCAAGACTAGTCTCATTCGCTTACGACACTATGCAGATGTCGCACGGTGAGCAAACATTTGGACAAATAAATTACAAACCGTATGAACTAAGTAACTAGGTACCTTTTGTAATTGTACAACTAAGAAAGTGGGGTTGTAGGGTTTAATGTAGGTAGTTCTTAACTAAACATTTATCATCCAATACTCAAGAGGTAGTTTAACGTAATTGAAATATGTAGGTACATGCCCATGTTTGATGCGCGCTGCAAATAATCGATTTGCTTGATTGTTTGTTTCAGGCAACTGCTATTACGACTATAGTTCGCAGCTGCTGACGGCGGTGCTCGCGTGTGACGTGCTCCGTCACGGCCTCAGCAGAATGTGTTAGATCATTATATTTCTATCTTTATAACTACGTCTACGTATATTTCCGCCAAGTTTATAAGTATTTAAGGGATCTACTTCAAACTAATTTCATGATAGATT
>SJJU01009617.1:0-30747 GCA_012932125.1 Conopomorpha cramerella | reverse complement strand
CGCCCGCTGTCAGGGACTTCGTTGCGCGCCTCGACGAGGGGAGCTTGGTCTGCGATGTCGGTTAGTAGCTTCTCTATACTCTCTGATGTTGTACCTCTAGTAGGTTCTAATACGAGCGGCGCAGCCCCGCGCCCGCTGTCAGGGACTTCGTTGCGCGCCTCGACGAGGGGAGCTTGGTCTGCGATGTCGGTTAGTAGCTCTTCTATACTCTCTGATGTTGTAGTTTCCTAGTAGGTAGAGGCTCTAAAACGAGCGGCGCAGCCCCGCGCCCGCTGTCAGGGACTTCATTGCGCGCCTCGACGAGGGGAGCTTGGTCTGCGATGTCGGTTAGTAGCTTTTCTATACTCTCTGATGTTGTAGCTTTCTAGTAGGTTCTAAAACAAGCGGCGCAGCCCCGCGCCCGCTGTCAGGGACTTCGTTGCGCGCCTCGACGAGGGGAGCTTGGTCTGCGATGTCGGTTAGTAGCTCTTCTATACTCTCTAATGTTGTAGTTTTCTAGTAGGTTCTAAAACGAGCGCCGCAGCCCCGCGCCCGCTGTCAGGGACTTCATTGCGCGCCTCGACGAGGGGAGCTTGGTCTACGATGTTGGTTAGTAGCTCTTCTATACTCTCTGATGTTGTAGCTTTCTAGTAGGTTCTAAAACGAGCGGCGCAGCCCCGCGCCCGCTGTCAGGGACTTCATTGCGCGCCTCGACGAGGGGAGCTTGGTGTGCGATGTCGGTTAGTAGCTCTTCTATACTCTTGATGTTTGGGGCCGTTTTGTAGGTTTTTCCTAGTAAGTTCTAAACGAGCGAGCGCAGTCCCCGCGCCCGCTGTCAGGGACTTCATTGCGCGCCTCGACGAGGGGAGCTTGGTCTGCGATGTCGGTTAGTAGCTTTTCTATACTCTCTGATGTTGTAGCTTTCTAGTAGGTTCTAAAACAAGCGGCGCAGCCCCGCGCCCGCTGTCAGGGACTTCGTTGCGCGCCTCGACGAGGGGAGCTTGGTCTGCGATGTCGGTTAGTAGCTCTTCTATACTCTCTGATGTTGTAGTTTCTAGTAGGTTCTAAAACGAGCGGCGCAGCCCCGCGCCCGCTGTCAGGGACTTCATTGCGCGCCTCGACGAGGGGAGCTTGGTCTGCGATGTCGGTTAGTAGCTCTTCTATACTCTCTGATGTTGTACCTCTAGTAGGTTCTAAAACGAGCGGCGCAGCCCCGCGCCCGCTGTCAGGGACTTCGTTGCGCGCCTCGACGAGGGGAGCTTGGTCTGCGATGTCGGTTAGTAGCTCTTCTATACTCTCTAATGTTGTAGTTTTCTAGTAGGTTCTAAAACGAGCGCCGCAGCCCCGCGCCCGCTGTCAGGGACTTCATTGCGCGCCTCGACGAGGGGAGCTTGGTCTACGATGTTGGTTAGTAGCTCTTCTATACTCTCTGATGTTGTAGCTTTCTAGTAGGTTCTAAAACGAGCGGCGCAGCCCCGCGCCCGCTGTCAGGGACTTCATTGCGCGCCTCGACGAGGGGAGCTTGGTGTGCGATGTCGGTTAGTAGCTCTTCTATACTCTCTTTATGTTGTAGTTTTCTAGTAGGTTCTAAAACGAGCGGCGCAGCCCCGCGCCCGCTGTCAGGGACTTCATTGCGCGCCTCGACGAGGGGAGCTTGGTCTGCGATGTCGGTTAGTAGCTTTGCTATACTCTCTAATGTTGTAGCTTTCTAGTAGGTTCTAAAACAAACGAGCGGCGCAGCCCCGCGCCCGCTGTCAGGGACTTCATTGCGCGCCTCGACGAGGGGAGCTTGGTGTGCGATGTCGGTTAGTAGCTCTTCTATACTAGTGAATTTGGTGGCACTAAAAAATATTAAGTAACAATAATTCAGTGGCGTGCACTGGCTTTCACGACAAGGTAGGCAGTAATCCTCACGGATTGACACTTATGTTATGAGTAACTTGTCTTTACGAAATATAGGTACCTATCTACTCACGCACAAAACACAGGAACTTCGTCAGCCTATGTCGTGAGTACAACAAAAAAAGATCTAGCAATAACTCTATTATTAGGTCGGGAAGCCTAAAAACTAAGGTAGGCAGTGTCTTTTTGCCTATATGGTGTGCACGCCACTGCAATAATTTAGTTTGTTTACCCAAACAGGAATTAATACATTATTAGTAAAACTTCACAAGATTTAAAAAATAATTTCGTCTCTGCAATCAATACTAGACATGAAAGTCTGTATCTTGGGATCTGATTTTGATTTTACATATAAAAAGTTACACCAGTACTTACTTGCAAATATTGTCTCTTACTCTTTCAGTCCCGCATGTTTTACATATTGTTGTGTCGTTTTGTTCCAAAAGTCAGTTTTGGATTACAAGTCTAGGTAGTTGTTTTTAGTCTGAGCTAAGTCTCGTGGTCTACAATACAAATTACATGGACTTAAAACAAATTACAATGTTAAAGATTTATGAATAACGTGGATGAAATCTCGGGCGTCGGTCAGTCAAAACACAGTATAAAAAAAGTACACAAAGTCGCCTCCCGCTCGTCTGTTAGGTACGTTTAGATCTATAAAATACGTAATAAATAAGGATGATGCAGTTTCCTGCAGTATTCTTGAATATTCAGTATTCGGTATATTTATTGCATACTAGTGGACGTTGTCCTGTCTTAACTATTATAAATTCCAAAGTTTGGATGGATGTACGGATGGATGGATGTTTGTCCTTCTTTCACGCAGAAAGTACTGGAGGGATTTTTATGGAACTTGGCAGTATTGTAGCAGGCTATAAATTATATTGGTAAAACAACGTTTGCCAGGTCAGCTAGTATAATATAAATGTTGAAGAATTAACATCATTATTATTAGTCACCTCAGTAGACCAGTCAAAATGAGCTACTTCAGCGTTTGTAATAATGAGTTTCTAAAAAAAACAATCTGTCAAAGCCTGAAATGAAAGAGATGCAACCCTTTATTCTGTGATCGTTCGTCTTCGGTCTCGCTCTTTTGTTGTATATCTATATATGTATATAAAAGAAAGTCATGTTAGTTACACTATTTATAACTCGAGAACGGCTGAATCGATTTGGTTGAAAATTGGTACGGAGGTAGCTTAGAACCGGAGACGGACATAGGATACTTTTTACCTCTATCCTGTTGGTCGCGTCGCTATATAGAGAGTGTTATAGTTTGTATGAAGAACTAAAATTACGCGAATGAAATAGCAGGGCGTCCACTAGTTTTTTTTAAAGAATACATCTCATCTACTTGAAACCTCCCACTGTGGCTGGATGCAACAGGGGCCGCTTAACGATGCTGGCTTTAAAGCGAGTGGGCGTGTATGAATATCTCGCCAAATGTCAAGCGTGGGATGCACCTTTAAACTACGCGTTTTCCCCACGATTCACTCAGTTAGGTTTTCTTCTAAAATCACCAATAAAGGGTGCTTTTAGAAAGTAGAAAGAAAAAAACATAGTATAGTTCAAAATGTTAAATAGAGGAAGAAGCAATGTACATTATGTATTTTGCAAGCTGAAGTGGCAGTGGCCCGGCCATATTAGCCGTAGAAACGAGTTCTGGAGTGGAGATCGCGTCTCGGGCAACGGAGTGTAGGACTCATGATGTGCGCAATATGTCTGATAGAAGCTGAATGAGAGCCCGAAAACAAATCACAGTGGCGTGCCTTTAGAGAGGCCTATGTCCAGCAGTGGACGAATATGAGCTGATGGTGATTATGTATTTGTATAATTTGAGTACGTACAGATGACGTTCACGATCAGAAACTAACACTCACCTGCCCAATAATTTAAATTAGGTTACCTGGAAAATATCGCACTGAGCGATAAGGTCGTCTTATGTAATCTTATGTTTTTGTACTTTTGTTATGTACAGTGTACAATAAAGAGTATATACATTCATTTAATATACTGAATTTGTAGTTTTTTTTTGTGAAATACACTGGACAGCAAATAAATCGAGCCACAGACAATTTTTCATATAATCGTTCTCATTTCAAAGGGCCTAAAATGTACAAAATTCTGTAGACAAGTATAATTATTATTATACTTCTATTGATAGGTGGTACAGTCGTGTAACGGATAAGGATGGCAAATAACGGCAGGGACGTTTCCCTTTTCGCGAATGTCGATAAGAATTAATCAGTGTTGTATCTTCATAGGAAGTTGTATGGGTAAGACTTTACCGTGAACTTTTTCTTCTACGGAAGGAGTAAATTGTTTCTGTCGTTTATAACACCATGATTTACCGCGAAATGAATGTACCACCTATCCATGGGGGTATAAATGTTACAGGTGTTTACATCATATCCTATGTTTAGGGCTCTCTAAAACTAGCTCGATTTTTTGGAGATCACATTTTGGTCGGAAATGAGACACTGTTAGATGTTAGATTCTGTCTGGTTTTAATTCTTAAATCTAGTGGTTATATATTATTTAGTTATCACTGTAGTTAGTACGTCAATCCCGTACTACTGTGTCCTATCTATGTTATTATATATTTATCTAAATGAGTCATTATATGTGTTTCGCCACAGATTTTATGAATATTACCCTGTGGCTCGATTTATTTGCTGCTTAGTTTATTATATTATTATCACAGCAGACTTCGCCCCTTTCTTATGAATCTACTGTAGCTAAATGCATTTCGAAGTTAACTTAACAAATTGTTAGAGAATAAGCTTCCCACGAGCTGTTGTGGAAATTTACTCAACCATCACGAAAGGCCAGAGGTAAAACAATCATTTAACCTTTAGCGTTTACAGTCTGAACTAATGAGAAGAAATTTAAATTAACTTAACTAACTTAGCTACCTAACATTCAAAATACAAACCTCAGCTTTGTATTATTAAAGTTTTTTAAAGGCTCTTTTAGACGGATACATTTTCTCGTCCGTTCAGGAGAAATAATGGGTAAGAAAATGCTAAGCTTATAGCAGATGACACTACAAACGAATTTTACATACTTACATATGGACGGGCCCGTTGGAGTAGTGGTCAGCATGTCTGCTTCTATTCCGTAGGGTCGTGGGTTCGATTCCCACCGCTGACAGATGAGCTTTTAAGTACTTGCCAGATGTGACTGGGTGTTTTATGTATATAAGTATGTATTTCAAAGAAAAAATGTATATACATATACACACGTGCTTTAGCTACTTAACATGGGATGAAGTGTGTGTTGTTGTAAAATATCCCTCTGATACAGTTGTTCAACTGAGTAGTTCAACTGGTAGAACAAATGATACAACTATGTTATGTTTGTACAGCTACAAATAATACAAGCATTCAAAACTCTGTCATTTTGAATTTAGGAAACCTACTTAAAGGTATAAATCTGGTTTTTTTACGCTAAATTAGGACAGTTGTGCAACTTCTAGAACAACACTAGTTCGACCAGTTGTACAAACGTTACATACGCGTATCATTTGTTCAACCAGTTGAACTCAATTGAACAACTGTATCAGAGGGTAAATATTTATTTATTTATACTCTCACGTCCGCAATCCCCATAAATAAAGGAGTGCTCAGAATCTTATAATCAATCATAAGGATCCTTCGGCCACATTTAGCATAATAAGGAGTTAAGAATACTTAGTCAATATGGGCCTTTACAGTTATTACCAGTTACAGGTTGCTAGCTCATAGCCTCATTAAATCTAAATCTTCAGGGGGTCAGTAAAAGAGTAACGAAATCAGCAATACACGTCGTTTGCCGCCACGATGCCAGAGCAATGCAACTACGAGAGTGAAGAAGACTTGGCCCCCTGGTGTGAAACAGTCATGTGGTCTACGATGGAGAACGTTTGCTTGCTGCTTATTCACCCTTGACTTAAAACCTCTAAGGGATCAAATTTCACAAGCAAAAATGTTTCAATTCCAGGTTGCGGCAATGGGAAATACTTGGGCGTTAACCCGTCGGTGTACACCGTTGGAGGTGACCGCTGCAGCCGGCTCGCCCACCAAGCTCGTCACCATGACAATGAGGTGATTTCACTATACTTACTTAAGTCCTTTGGCACGCCAGTGGTACAGAGGGACTATACTAGATGGCGCCACGCCGTCGTGTCTTATGCGACTGCTCTGGCATCAGACCAGCTCAGCCCACGCGCTCTCAGCTCACTGTTTTACTACGGAGGACAGTGAAATTAAAGAAACGAAATCAGCAATACATATCGTTTGCCGCTACGATGTCACAGCGATGCAACTACCAGAGTGTAGTAGACTTGTTGTTGTTGTGTTCCTATGGCACCCCAGAGTACAGAGGGCCTTGACAAGATCACGCCACGCCTTCCTGTCCTCAGCAACGCTCTTGGCCTCGCTCCAGCTCACTCCTGCGGCACGCAGTTCACTCTCGACAGTTCGGCGCCATGATCGAACCGGACGGCCTCTGGCTCTCTTGCCGTTTGGAGGACGCCACTCGAAAACGATACCTACTGGCATTATTTGATGCTCCTCTTCTAATTGTATGGCCTATCCATCTCCATCTCCTCATGGCCATTTCTTTGCCTATGGGAGATTGGTCACACAATTTCCATAGATGAATATTGCGTATCGTCTTTGGCTAGTAGATGCGAAGAATCGACCTGAGGGACTTATTACGTAGTAGACTTAGGCCACATCAAAAGTGTCTAGGGATCAAGTACATTTTAGAAGATTGCAATCAAGAATATATTTAAAAAAACGGAATTCATTCATAATTAATACAATTATAATATTACAAAACCACTTGTCATTCGTGTATTTTTATGAATAAAGAAAAACAATCTCATCAAAATAAAAAATAAATACACTTCACGCCTTTTAATCCCAAAGCGGGGTAGACAGAGGCACTCGCTAAAGCAAATGCCCACGGTTCACCAAGCGTATTTAACCCAATGTGACAGGGGATGAGCCCATCGCCGTTATAGGGTTCACACACCTTGTAGGTGTGCGGGTTTCATCACGATGTTTTCCTTCACTGTCTCATCAAAATCTGTTGCATAATATTGAAGATCTAAGCATACACAGGGACAGGCAGCGGGAAGGATTTTGTTTCATACTGTGCAGTGAAAGTCAGCCTAGGTAGTCTGAAGGTCTTTAAGTCGCAGGTGAATAGGTACCTAATAAACAAGTGTGCTCCATCGTAGACCACATCGCTGCTTAACATCAGGCAGGATGGTGGTCAAACGCTTGTTCATAGTGATGACAAGCGCACGATGGCTTGCAAAAGCTGGATGCGAGAAGCCGAAAACAACTGAAAGAAGAAAGAAAGAACATTTATTGACAACAGTAGAAACACACACAAAAAAAAACAAACAAAACAAAACATAGTAAACAAAATATGTAAGCGTTTAATGTGCTTCTGCCAAAGTCAAAAGGCATCTGGCTCAGCATATGCTGGGGCTCGCGCCCGCAGCGCTGATTTCGGCCAACTCATGTCAATGGCGTGCAATTGGAGAGACATATGTGTAGCAGTGGACAAATATGGGCTCATGACGAGTGAATTAAAGTTCAGTTTCAAGGGTTCTTTATACAACAATGACATCTCAGGTGGTCGTCTGCGACAACCTATGTCTACCATATCGGGACGAGTCGTTCGACGCGGTCCTCTCCATCGCCGTGGTGCACCACTTCGCGACGGTGGAGCGGCGGGCGCGCGCGCTCCGGGAGCTGGCCAGGGTCACCAGGATCGGTGGGAGACTGCTGCTCACCGTCTGGGCTATGGAACACGAGGGCAGGAACTTTCATTCGCAGGTATACAATGAGTAACAATATTGCGATGAGATTTGTTCCTTAATCATAAAAGCGCTCCATAACGGCCGGTATGGACTAGTGGTCTGGACATCTGCCTCTAGGACGACGGACGCGGGTTCGATTCCCGCCACGGACATAATGCTTTAAAGATGAGCTGAGGCATTTGTTGTGTGCGTCTGGGTGTTTTATTTATATATGTATGTATTTAAAAAGTATTTATGTAAGTGTATCAGTCTCTGGCACACATAGTACAGGGTATCCTAGTTTGGGGTCAGGTGACCGTGTGTAAAAATGTCCGGCATATTTATTTATTTATAAATAATCGAATTTGACAAACTTGCATGAGAAACTGTAATTTTTTAAAGGTTATAAAGGAGGAGGTTCTTAATTCGTCGGTCTTTTTTTATGTTTGTTATCTACTTCAATACTTCTTACTGGTTCAACCGATTTGGGTCTTTTTTTTACGTTCGAAAGGTTCCAATTTAAATTTGAGCACATTTAAAAGTGTTCTTTCCAACAAAAAAATCATCAAAATCCATTCATAAACGACGAAGTTATCGGCGAAGAAACATAAACAACATCTATACGGTAGTATTGACAAAGACTCCTTTTCAAGTCGCTTAAAAATTATTTTACATATTAATGCGTTTTTTCTTTCCAGGATGTTCTAATTCCATGGCACAGGCCAGTCACGTTGATCCCTCCGACGCCGCCGCCGCGCCGGTTCCTGTCCGTGGACCACGACCAGTGAGTATGGTTTACTAATTGTGCTGTCACCGTCTAGGTCTTACTATTCCAAAACACAGCTATTCTTTTTTCCTTTTTCCTTATTTGGACTCGGGCTTGTAGCCTATTTGCCATTAGTCAAGTATTGTTTCTTTCGTATAGTATGATGAAATAATAATATATTCAAATAGTAGTAAAAGTAAAACTCAATGTCGTAGTCAAACACCATCATAAAAATTGTCAAATGTCAAAGATGGCTGACCATCACATTTCAATGCTGGATTTCAACGGAGCATTACGGACAACCAATTGACCAAATAGGACATCACTCCTTTACTTCTCATTATCATTGCATAATTTTTCATCACCAGCACATTATTACACTAATTCCACCATGTCAACACAATAATTTTAGAAAATGAGAAACAAAGAAACCACCCTCCCAAACTATACTCCCACATCTAACCAAATCCTCCGCTGGACCCTTGCACCCGGGGGTCAATCCGAGTGATTGGTGGATTTATTGCAACAAAACGTTGTTGGGTTTGTTGCGATCCGAAGGCACACCAGAGGTGCAGACTAGATATTTTTCTCAACATTACATTTGATTACTGTACAGCAACCTGGAGCCGTGGAAGAGCCGCGACGGGTCGCCGGGCTCGTCGTCGCTGTCGTCGCCCAACGAGACGTGCTACTCCTTCGTGCGGCGCGCGCTGCAGCGACTGGCGGGGCGGCGCTCCTTCCTCCCCGCGTGGGGGCTCCCCGCGCGCCCCCCGCGCCCCGACCCCCCCGCACACGACCTCCCCATCGAGCTGCGCCGGCTCGACGACGTATTACCACCGAAACTACTACCCACAGAAACGACAAAGTCTCACAGCCTCACCGACATCCCCGACGCAGATAATGCATCTCTCGTACGCTCCCGCTCCAGCCTTCCCAGCTTGGGGCCCGACGAAGTGCGAGTCGAAGCCGAGGTAGAACCGACACCGGACGCCGCGGAACCTAGAAAGAAGCCGCGACTCGTCAAACAGAAGAAGTCGATCAACGAGGACGACGCGGACGAAGATCTCGATAAACCCACCGATATGAAGAGTCTCGTAGAAGAAATGCCCAATTTTAAAATACATCCGTACAAGTTGAACTCTAAGAAGCCGGGAGTGTTCAAACAGTCGTCCCTGAATGAAGAGCTGATGTCGGCGGAGAGGTTGAGGGAAAAGGAGAAGTTGCGGAAAAATATTCAAAAGCAAGCGTCCTTAAATGAAGAGTACCTCTTCCACCGGCCCGGAGCGCTGGATTCAATACGAGATTCAATATTTTCCACTTCGGCGACGACCGCAAAAAAGTTTCAGTCGCTGAAAAATGGCCTCACAAACAAGTTCAAAACGTCAACAACGAATATAGACAAAGTAACAGTGTTCGTGAGGATGCTCCAAGGGTGGAAGAACCACGGACCCGTGCCCGAAGTTACTACGCCCTGCGAGAGCAATGTCAACGCCGACAAACCGTATCCGGAGCGAAGACACTCGCGAGAGGATGGATCTGATTCATCCAAAGATAGCAGTCTTCAGAGCGACACCAGCGTTGACTCGGAAGATAGCTTTGCATCTGTGATATATGTGCCGAAAGCAGATGGGTCCGGAGACCCATTATCTCCCACACCACTTTCACCAGGACCCACTTCTCCCCGGTTAAAAGTGTCCTCAGTGCCTACTTCACCCAGAATGAAAAATTCTCCGGGATTGCCTTCACCAAGACTAAAACAGGGATTTCCTTTAATAAGACCTCCGGCATCGCCCAGTACAACTCAAGCACCCACGACCGTTAATAAAATTTTAATGGCACAATACAGTCTGAAAAATTACTCAACTACTACCACAGTGTACACGCCACCAATCAAACCACAATCCAAAAGTCAACCTAATTCTCCTCCAAAATCAGAATCTGACGATAAAAATGTAATAAAACCGGACCTACAACAATTCTTCAGTAAGGTCATCGCACCAGATCCTTTTGACGACTTAGATCCTATACCACCAATAAAGGAAAAAGATGAAGTCACACCGACCGAATCAACCAGCGACCTGATCGCTGAAATTAACAAGGACATCGAAGAAATACACAAGCTAACAGCTGAGACGAATCAATTAAAACCTAGAGTTCTATTGCAAGATATTAAACCTTTCCCAAAAATTACCTTACAGACGGTAGCCGAGCTACCAGAGATACCGCAGTACAAACAGAAAGAGCATCACAACAAATCTCCAACCAACTCGCTGGACTCTCGATCAGCGGACAGAAAGAGAAAAGAGAGGTTGAAACAAATTCGGGAGATGTTGAACAAGGGAATTCCGTCGAGTGTTATGTCTAAGCGTCAACCGTTTCCAATAGTGCGAAGTACGAGTGCTTCAGAGCCGGCTGCGAAGTCGCACCCTAAGTTAATGTCGTTGGAGTTATTCAACCCGGCGACGGACGATGTGGACAGTGACTCCAGCGGTGTCTCCTCCCCAGACTCTGTGGACAGCGTCATCAGCGTCGTTCCGGACGAACTCAAGAAAATGGCCATCGAAAAAGGTTAGTAGTAAAAAGGTAGTTAAATGGAGGTATATTCCTAATGTTATAATATTTAATTAATACATCTATAAATAAACTCAGTATCTCTATAATCGCTCGTCGCATAGAAATTCTAGAGACATAGTATATCCTAGGTCACTTCGCCCTAGTAGGTAATTGCGACTTATGCATAAGAGAGACCAATAGTAAGGCAGTCAAATATAAGTAGTTACCATTTTCCAATACCATAACCTTCTAATTAACCTATTTCCTATAACTCGGTTAGTAGGAATTTCTATAAATAACTCAAAAACAGCCCAGCCAGTCTACAAAATAATGTTTCTATCATTGTTCTACAAATTAGAACGACATTAATTTTGTTTAATTTTTCCGCAGATCTCACTCCAAATACGGAAGATAGAAAGGCTGACAATATTCAACTTACTGTAGAGAACAGACTTACAGTATCCAAAGTAAAGAATCTGTCGGAAGGCTCAGGTGAAGGGACCAACAGTTTGGAAGAATCTTGCGAAACTGTGTTACACACGAGCCCAAAGACAAAAAGGAAGACATTCGAGAAGACGGACAACGGCGAAACGATGGCGTCAGTCCAGGGCGCATCTAGCAGCAGCAGTAGTAGTAACTGGAGCCTTAATAAATTATCTCCTGGAGATTTGCGTATGCTGGATTCAAAATCACACTCGCACACCAGCTCAAGTGGAAGCTCATCCAGCTTGGAAAGACTTTCGCCAGGAAGACGATCCAAGGAACGCTCCCCCAAACTAGGCAGCACCAGCAATTCTACGTGGAGTCTCAACCGATTATCACCCAACAGACCAGATGGTAGGTCTGTAGAAGACAACTACGCTAAGACACATCGAAGTCCAACCAAATATCCGTATGATTCGGTATCAATGTCTAGTACTGATTCAGAAAAGTCTATATCCAAATCGGAAAGCTTTAACAGAATGTTGGCTAACGAACCCCTCGTCACGTGCAAAACAGATATTTTAGGTAAAGATGAAGAAATATCGAACAATGAAGGTCATCACCTAAACGAATTTGCAGAAAAGCTCAGCGAGAAATTATTACAGGAAATCGATCAATACTCGAAACGGATCAACGAAGAAGACTTCGATGTTGGGAGCAGTAGTAGTAGTGAGCGGAGTATATCGCTGAGACTGAAACGTGAGGAAGAAGACAGACACACACAAAAAATTCTTGACGAACTTTCCAACAGCCTACAAAACCTAAACGATGCAAATAAACAAGAGAATCACGATAAATCAAGAACTATTCACGCCGGACATGAGACCCATGAAACAGAAATCAGCAAACTATTCCCCAAATGCGGCAACAAACTGAAAAGTAAAAAACGATCGAAAGACGTTGATCCTATCATTAACAAGTACCGCGAACTCAAAAAGACCATGAAGGTTACTAGCGAAGAAGATATCTACTTGAACAATTATGCTAATATCCACTACAACGTCAACAAAGTTCTAGAAGATGAAAAAACTGATATCGATACAAAGAACCCAGACGACGACAGCGCCATCTGTTCCAGCAACGGTAATCCAGAAATAACGATCGACTCCGGAGCATACGACACGAGCCAATCCCTCGAGACTGGTTACTCTTTGGAATCTGAAATGAGCGTGGATTCCCTGTGCACTAGCACCGACAAGCGGTCATCATTGAAAGTGGGACAATCCACCGACTCGAGCGATATGGACAAGATGGAGATCAGTCCAGAGTCAATAACGTCCCGCTCGAGTGCGAGCACGGCTCCTCTAAAGTCCGGATTCTCTATAGAGTCCGCAGACACGTCGGCCGGAAGCGACTGGAGCAGACGCGACAAGACAGGCAGTACAGCGTCTCTGGGTTGCGCGAGTTTGGCGTCGCTACCGTCTTGCAGCGACTGTTCCAAGGAGAGGAAGCTTCTGGAAACAAGGTCGTGTTCGGAGGACACGCCGCCTATCGCGTCGGGCAGTCGCGGGACGCCGCACGCGCCTCTCCTGCCCTCGCTCAGTGACGGCTCGGACAGTCTGCCGTCAGAGGGCGGGGCCGTCACCTACCACCGGTACTATCACGTCTTCAAGCAAGGCGAGCTCGATCAACTCATCGAGAAGTACGTAGAGAGCTTGCACGTTGTATCCTCCTTCTACGACCAGGCGAGTTGGTGCGTCATCGCCGAGAAAGTCCAAGTTTGGACCATTTAAAGTGGCAAGTTCGGTCTACCTGGACTATAGTCTTGCTGCCTTACTAATGATAATAGATGTACCTACCTTTCCTGTCGCGTTCGCACTTTGATGAAATTGTCAAGGTGCGAAAGGGACACAATTATCCGCTATAGGTACAACATTTTTGTTATGAAGGTGGTTAGATATACTAGATGTAATCGACCCGTTAGTTATTTACGGCAAAATCTTATGAAACTAATTCATAGCGATTTGTAAACGACATATTATATTTAAAATGCATTAAAGTGACCTTTAATAGCCTGCTAAGGACTATCACATGAAAAGGTATTCTAAAATGCGTAACTGCCCTAATTATATGATAATGCCAAAACATTTTGTTTCTAAGTAAAGGGAGTGCGCTCCTCACGTGTATAGTTATTCATAATTTATTTAATGTTGTCAAATTAAAACTGTAAAATTAATAATTATTTAGGCTTGTTTTCGAGTGTGAGTGGTGTGTGATCAGGCGAGGTCTATCACTTCGCTTCAATGAAATTCTAAGAGCTTTAAATAGTAAAAATATACATAAAATATAGTATCTTATATATTTAACTGTAATGTATACTAAATTCGAGGCTCAATGTATATTTAAGCATACCTACAGAAATCAGCAAGGAGCCGAGCACGACCCTAGTAGGATATCCGGGTAGGTCCCATTTGTTCCATGGAACATGTCATAGGAACTATTTGAAAAAATATTGTCCCCATATGTACTATAGAAGTACATACTAGCTAGCTTTTGCCCCTGTTTTTGTTGTCTGTGTATGCACAAAACTAAATGGGAATCATTTTTCCTAATCTTTCTCGAGTGGCCAGAAGTCGTACCAACTTCGTGTAAAGTGTATATACTGAAAATATATCAAAATATAAACTGTACTACAGTACAAATAGCGATAATATTTTCTCAAATTGTTCTATTCCGTCATGTTCGATGGAATAAATGGCACTTACTCGGATATCTCGCAATTTGACGTATTAAAAAAAAAAAATAATAAATACACTTCACGCCTTGTAATCCCAAAGCGGGGTATGCAGAGACACTTGCTTAATAAGCAAATGCCCACGGTTCACCGAGCGTATTTAACCCAACGTGACAGAGGGTGAGCCCATCGCCGTTATAGGGTTCACACACTTTTGACGTATTATTAGGCAACAATGAAGCCACAGTCGTCCTGAAGTCACGCAAATTACATACAAAAACGATCAATTCGATGAACTCGAAACACTGAAGCATTTACTACAGAAAAGCTTAAAAATGTATAACTTGATACCCGTTGTAAATATGTACTAACTTCAATAACATATTTGGCAGACTCGGCTCCTCGTTTCCGCCGTTTTGGCTTCGAAATAAAAATAAACATTATCGAAATTCATACAAAATAGTAGCTACCTAAATATACTACAAAAGAATCCAATAATTATAACTTATATTTGAAATAACCGTCACTTTTTCACAATTTAACCAAATACGCAATGACATTTAGGTCTATAAACAAAATGTTTAATCATATTTAATTATGAATATTCTGAAAAATAATAATCAATAAAAAGTATTTTGCACCGACAGCGCCTAAAAATATAGGTAGATATTATAGTTGGTGACAAAATGCAAACAAACCATTCCATATGAAAAAATATTTTATAAACGCTAAGCTCTAAAGTGTAGGTCTGTAACTACCGTAATAAATATTATAAGTAAATACAAATAATAACTTTAAAACTATGAAAATATAATGAATACATAAAACTATTGCAAAATATCTCTATAAATTATATAGGTAGGCACACCTACCTACTAAATAAAAGCACTATCAGACATTTTAACAAAATTACCAAACAAAAAGTACAAAAAACAATATTATATTGCGAAACAGATTATTGCTTAGTGTTGAACAAAAATATAATTGTTAAAAAAAATATTTATCAATAGAACATTGTTTCAAAAGCATAGTTGATCTGTATCTAAAAAATATAATCATAAAATAAAACATACATAATAATATAACATGCAAACAAATTAACTTCACATTATTTTATGCTATACTTAATTTTGTATGGAATGAGTCGCCAACTAATACACAAAGACAACAGGCAGGTATCCCTCAAAAATAGTTTTCAAACAAAGAAATATTGTTCGTTTGTTTTACCATTACAGACTTTTCAAATCGTTGCCAAACTTCAACTTTATTCCACAATGCAACGGAGTTATGAGAGAGATAGTTTTAGAAAGGAAAAGATAGATATAGAAACAGGAAAGAAAGACAGACAAAATAAAAAAAGAAATGAAATAATTTTTTACATAAAAGGCTACTCGCTTACGAACGTTTTTTTGTCGGTGGAACCTACACTCCGAAGTCGATTATCCTTCGTCGGCGCGCGGCCTAAGATACTTCACAACTCGTAGCAAGTTGATCGGAGCGCATATCGCTCTCTCTATCATGTCACATCGTTGAGAGCGGGAGAGCTACATAGATGACTCACCTCGCGACTGATCTGGAAGTACACGCATTTTATGGTATATGAAAATTGCATTACGAAAAGCAGGTGACAAATTGCACCTACTTTTATTTCGGAAAAGGCTATACCTCCCAAATCAATAATAACAGTCGTGAATATCGGTATGCATGTTACGTTATGACCTCGTTATCTTGTCGCATAGACGTGACTTTTCAGTAGAGATTGAATGTTGTAATTCATCGACAAAACTGTATCGATGTGTGTACAAAAATATCGATATTTCGGTGTTAGATAAATATAGCAACAACGATAAATTAAAAACGTTGGCGATACTCTAGAAAATCGCCCGACCCATGACACCAAACAAGTTTTCGCAAAGGAACCCTGTCAAAAATAAAAACTAAATTTTACCCTTGCCTATGAAGTGGCAATCAGCTAATCGCAGTGGCGTGCACACCATATAGGCAAAAAGACACTGCCTACCTTAGTATTTTGGCTGCCCGACCTAATAATACAGTTGTTGCTAGATCTTCTTTTGTTGTATTCACGAAATATGCTAACAAAGGTCCTGTGTTTTGTGGGTGAGTAGATATGTAGGTACTAGATACCTATATTTCGTAAAGACAAATTACCTATACATGAGTGTGTATCCTTGGGGATTACTGCCTACCTTGACGTAAAAGCCAGTACACGCCACTGGCTAATCGGTAGGTACATTTGACATCCCTATTTAAGAACCCTTTCTTTTGGGAAAGATATTTAGTATCATGGACTCGAGTTTTGCCAAAGTTTTTGATTAAACCTTGTAGAACACATATCAGTGCGACAATGTAACAAGGTCTAGATATATTATGGCATTTACAGTTTTAAATTTATGTTTATGTAAGTATTAGACGGTGAACAATAAAAAAAATATTATGTAAAATGCTTTTTGTAGAAATAACTGTAAATAAGTATACCTACGTAACTTGTAAATAATTAAGTAGATGTTCTGTACTATCAATATTGTAAGTAGGACGCTGAATTATGACAAAAAAAACTGTATTTAGATTAACGAACAAAAGTGAGATTAAAGTAAAAAAAACGTTTAGGATAGTGATAGATTTTCAAGCGTTTAGTATTTAACAAATTATCATGAATCTCAACACAAATATATCGTTACATACCAATATTAATCGCTTGAAAATATTAAAGAAATCATTATGATGTAATTCATGCATTGTCATTACTTAGCATCTTTAAACAAAAAAATACGCAAAATATTACCAAGAGAAAATAAATAGTTATAGGTACCAAATTAAATGGTTATGGTAAAATGTTATGTACAACTGTATATTTGTCGAAGGCGGGTATAGATTAGCCCGATAATGACACGCCGGCTTATCATTAAACGCCGACTGACCATTCAGCTCCGAGCGCTAGCTGCAGAAAGACACGACAGACAAATATGCACTCTGCAGGCCTAGCACGCGACTCAAGAAAGACATGACATAGAACAAATACGCGCTCTGATTGGCTGTTATGTCACGCTTTGTCTCAGCTAGTTTCAACAAATCGCAGCGCGTTATATGTCTTGTCACTTATTTCTTGGAACGCTGTGCTGGGGGGGCTGATTGGCTGTTATATCACGCCTCGTGCGACTCGGCTTGTTTTAACAAATCGCATCGAGTTATATGTCTTGTCACTTCTTTCTTGGAGCGCTGTGCTAGGGGAACTGAACATTAAACGCCGACTGATTGTGAAGCGCCGACTGTTCACTAAGCGCCAGCCGATCCATAAACCAATCTTACATTTTTTTATTTCGAAGGGGAAATCCATTATATCCGATACCCAGCCGCCCAGGGGAGTTTTTTTTTCTTTAATCACTATGAACAAGCGTTTGACCACCATGCTGCCTGATGTTAAGCAGCGATGTGGTCTACGATGGAGCACACTTGTTCAGTAGGTACCTATTCACCCGCGACTTGAAGACCTTCAAAATTGGGAGTGACAGGTTTTTGTCGGAGTCACGCCAACTAAAGTGCTGGGCGGCAGAAACAAACCTTACCTAAATTCGTGGCATTTCATGATCTGGCTAATCTTACGACCGGCCTTCGACATAGTTCATTCGGTCACAGAATAATGTTTTACGATCCTTGGTTACATTAATTGCCCTGGTTATTATTTTAGTTAGTAATTACCTTCAGAGGGTACCTAATTTACATTTTTAACTGCGCCTACAAACGAGATGTTGACGTGCAAAATTTCATAGTACCCTAATTAGCTAAAACACCTTGTTGCTTTCTTTCTACGAATATTCGAGCCCGAAAAACGAAAAAAAAAGGTATGTTTAAGAATATATTTCTTTCTTAATTGTTGGGAATCCAGACGGGATTTAATGCCTTTGGGACCATTGAAAACCTAACTAACGATTAACTATACTTATTACGAACTTTTAACACGGTAAATACCTAACCCTATTTCTGTAGCGCCTCATTACAACAAGTACAAACAAAGCTTGTTCAATTATATATAAATATTACCAGTTACTTGGCCGGTTAGTACATCTATTGCTAACCGTAAGAACTCAACAGTTTCGGGGACACGCACAATCGATTTTTCGCACCGACACAATATAAGTTTTATGGGGAATTTTCAGGGTTCTTGTTTCTTTTAGTTATGCTAGATGGCGCTAGCTGTAGTACAGGGCATAAATGTCAACGTAATAACTAACTTCAACCAGTCAGTATTAAAGGTGACAGTTATTTTTTTATTGATGTGTCTGAAATTTGATTATCTTACACAAATAATAAAACACATACTAAAATATAACTGACAGAAGTCACCCTGTACACCTACTAGCGACATCTAGATTATAGAAATTTTTGGAGTTTGAAAATTCCACATTGTATCGATTCGAAAAGTCCCCGAAAGTGCTGAGACATTGTAATTGGATGTTGTGAATTATTTAAAGCATATCAAAGTCATTTCAAGTAATTACATAATACGTTTGTATATTTTTCTAAATAAATTCGACTACATAATAAAGAAAGTCACGTTATAGGAATACCTAGTGTTTGCACGTAGAAAACAAATATTTATTCTCCATGTGACCAAAACCTACATCGAGAAAGAGCCTAGAGTAGACAAATGGTCTTAACTAATAAACACTTATCGAAATAATTGTACAGTACGTTGGCACTTCGAATAAAGATTGGCAAAATGTGGTTTATATTATTTAGTTTTAATCTAGAGGCCGATTTAGATTGCTTCATGTTTTTTTATAAAAGTAAAAATGATTCCTGGAAACATCTTGCGTCGTTTGAACAATTAATGATGGTATTTTACACAGACTGTGTTACCCTCGTTTTATCCTGGTTTCTTCCGACGAAAACGGCAATTTGGAGAAAAGAAACTTTGAAGTTACATATTATGTTCCAAAGCACTTTAATATAATGTTCAATGAATGGCCTTAGCAACCACCCAATTATTGAAGAATCTCTATAGAGAACACCTGGAATTATTCTTTTCATCCCTATTAGAGCTATTGACTTTACAAAGGCAAATTTCCAGTTTTTGATCACAATAGCTGGGGTCGTACCACTATTTATCCCCATAGCCAAAAAATAGGGTGAATCTTTTTACCCCATAAACCCAATTTAATGTAGATTTGTCCCTTCTAAAGAAAATTGTATATTCTATATTATGTTTTATTTATTTTAAAAAAAAATTAAAAAGTACCAGTGGATACCTCGAAAGAACCCAAAGATAATCATTCAGCATACTTTCGTTATTTGCTCGACGTTTCGACACAGTAACATGTGCGTCGAGGGAAGCTGAATGCTTATCTTTGGTTAATTTCGCGCCGTTATACCCGGTTTAAACCATTAACACAGCCAGTGTAACATAATATTATATTATTACCCGACAGTTAGCCAAATGTATTCTAAGTGCTATCGAACTATCGGTAAGGAAGGTACTTCGGGTGAGATTTATAATAGAGTTCTTTTATTACCATTCAGACTGAAAGTATGTCTGTCCCTTTCTTTAAAAAAAAACAAATGATAGAGACAGATAAATCTGTAAATCGAAGATTCCATTATAAGTCTTGCCCTATATGTCACAAAGAATGGGCTCTATAATAAGACAATAGTAGGCACCTATTTGAGAACTAATTCAATATATTACATTAAAATACCATACTTAATTGAATATGATATTATTAAATATAATTTCTATTACTGAGAGTGCATTTCCCATATTGTAAATAAGCTACTTGAAATATGAAATCTATGATCAACGAACGTAAATATTAAAAATAACTATATAAATAAATATTTAATAATGTTTAGTAATACGTAAATTGGCTGGTCCAATTTCGCACTAGAACATCCCTAATTGATACCTTAATTATTAAATTAATAGATTTTTTTTAATTACAGTCCTCACCAAAACCTGATGCATACGACCATTTTGGAACAACTACAGTATTTGTTTGTATACAACACATTATTGTAATAGTTATGTAATTTCGAAGTATTTGCATAATAAAAATAATAATATAATTATTGACATTTCATATCAATCCATTAGAAAAGTTAATCTGAATGAAACTAACTTATAACTAACCATGTTTTTCTACGAATCCCTGCATGTTTGCCCTGCCCCTGTCCAGGGGTAGTACTACTATAAGCTTGTCGTACTATACATACAGTATATTATCATAGGTGACGCGAATGTTCACAATAAAAACGAAGACTTCAATGTTCACTTGTTTTCTTTCACTAGACTAATCCAAATCACAAAAAAACATAAAACCTAGGTCAGCCTAAGGTCGCCTTGTATCTCCAGCCCCCGTAGCACAGCGTTCCAAGAAAGAAGTGGCCAAGACATATAGCACACTGCGATATGTTGAAAGAAGCAGAGTCACCATCCCAGCCCAAATATTCCCGTTGTGGGGGTCGTAAGAGGCGACCGAGGGAACTTTCCAAAGGACGAAGCAGCAGCGTTCGCTGTAAGTTATACCACAACAACACTGCAATCGCGAACCCGCCTGCCAAGCGTGGTGGCATTTCCACCAAAATGATCACGGAAATCATTGGGTGAGGCCCTCGTCCAGTGGCTGATGATATGCTAGGACTTCAGGATATGGAGACACAGGGCGACCCATCAAGTTAAAAACACGAGGGGTTTGTTGCGGTTCCTCGAATCACTATTCGAGGGGTTGAGAGAGAGGGATGGTTGGAGTACAGCCAGGCAAACCACGTACAATAAGTGTATCGGACGTTCGAGCTGCGGAAACGCCCCGTATCATCTATATTTACAAAGGCTAGGCTAGTCTACAAGAATAAGCATTTATTGAAACATCATCTAGAGTTGCTCGAGCCAACTAGAAAAAATCCCGCGTATACGTTAAACGAGTTCTTGAATGGAGACCGCGTCCAGGCAAACATGAGTGTAGGACGCCCTCAGGCAAGATGGCTGGCAGAAGATGGACGCGAGAAGCCGAAATCAAATCACAGTGGCGAGCAACTGGAGAAGCCAATGTCCAGCAATGGAAGAGTATGGGCTGATGATACGGTGAAAGAATACGTTCCCGGTTTGTCACACCCCCTATTGTAGCGATGTTACAAACTCGGTAGGACTTACCACAAGGGGTGGGACAAACTGGGAACAGAGCCGGCACCCTTCTGGAACTAAAATCAAAGAACTTTCCCCAAGGAACCCTATATCAAAAAGGAAAAATACTACCCCCCAGCTCTTATTTATTAGCTCTTATTTAAAAAAATACACGCCTTTTGATCCCAAAGCGGGATAGGCTGAGGCACTTTCTAAACAAATGCTAGGTGCAAAACTATAGCAGAACGTGAAGCTGGTGTTATCGCGATGTTGTCCTTCACCGTACGAGCGTTGCGTTGCGTACATTAGGCTCTAAAAAAGAGTCCCATTGGTACTCTGAAGTCTCAAGTATCCGACCAACTAGACCACAAACGCTCTTTCTTTCTTTTTGAAGGAAAATTGATACGTTTTTGTTCCAAAATATTATGTACCTATACAAACACTAGTACCCCCAAGGGTACAAGTGTGAGTACCAATTACACTAAACCGAAAGATTAGTCAATTCAAAACACGTCTTAGTAAGTGTAATATTTATTCCACTAAAATTATAATAAATAAACGTACCATTATGTACTTTGATTTCAACTTAAAATACACTATTAATAGAGCCTGAAAAGAAATGCAAAACAAAATAAATATGGAGTCATATCTCATACTGAGCTCATATACTAATTTACTTAAAACAAAGATATTGTTTTAAATAATCAATATATCATTTTGTAAAGAATCGCGCTCTGACATTATATTAAAAGTTTAAAACCGGATTCGCAGTCAACCAGTGAACGTCGAAGCCGCCTTACTCCAGTCAGCTAGTGGCTACGGCGCAGGTAACTGTGTCGAAACGTCGAGTAAACAAAGAACGTACGCCTATCTTTGTTTGTCTGTGTTGTTAGTTTCGCGCCGTAATACCCGGATTAAACTTTTAATGTAATCATACAGTCGTGTTACAATATCTTTTTGCTTTTTCTACGTTTCATCAAGTTTTGTTTTATGTTACTGTATAAATCGACGGTTGACAGGCGAAAATTACCCAACGACACTTACACAACTTTACAGGAGAGCAGAAATGTATTTTTTTTGCTTAAAAAAATCATAACTTTCAATGAATAGAAAATTCATTGTATTTACATGAGTACGTACGTATATATACACGTTTGCACCAAAATGTACGAAAAATGATGTACTTCTGCATCCAAACTCTCAGTTTTACTACTAACTTGACAGTTTGGATCCAGATAAGGGACAGAAGATATTGTCTCCTACTCTTTCACTCCTGTATGTTTTTCGTGCCGTTGTTACGTTTTATTCTAACCGTCAGTTTATGATTACTTTATTTGTTTTTGGCCCGAGGTTCTAAGCAAATTTTTGACAAAGCAAAGTTAAATATCGCTTTAATAATTTTGCATTTATACGAAACCATATTTAACATCGAATTTTATTTTGCATATATTAATTTAATACTTGATTACAACTGTTCAATACCTGGTTATCGCTTAGAAGTTATTAAAAAATATTCCTACATTGCATTAGTAAAACGTTAGGATATCATAATATGTTCAATTTAATATGAAACAAAAAAGCCCTCACAAAACACAATTCATTTAAAAAGAGCCTTTCCATACAAAATACATTTGAGATTATCTCAACATGAAATACATAGTTTTAGTTTATCTACAATAATTGTTACAACAATAAGCAGTTTTCTATAATATTAGTAAACAAGAGATTCGACTGCATGAAGCAATTTCCATACCTTATAAAAAAGTAAGGCAATGTATTATTTAACTAAACAACGTTTCTATCTCTTTCTATCGCGTGCCACTTTCCTCCAATGTCGGCAAATTAAACAATGCACACCTTTTTCTTCAACAAAGGTTAATATTGAAAATAATATGGGCATAACTATCCGGTCGCCACAAGATGTTACAGCTCCCCTAGCATAGCACTCCAAGAAAGAAGTGACAAGACTTATAACGCGCTACAATTTGTTGAAATCAGCTGAGTGAGACATAACATCCAATCAGAGCGCGTATCTTTTCTATTGTCTTTATTGAAGCGCGTGCTAGGCCTGCAGGACTTCAAGGCTTGTTCCGAATATCGACCAGGGAAATATCAGGCAGGGGGGATAGTCGGACTGCGTTTTCCGAAAATCCGCCTAGGGTGAAATATTCCAGGGTGAATATTCGGAATAAGCCGACTTCAAATTATACAGAAAAATAGTAATAAATATTTCATAAAAAGAAGACACTTTACGCAATGAAAGTGAAAAACTTGAGCAAGCTTAGCACCGCCTACCCCGCTTTGGAATTAAAAGGCGTGAAGTGTATTTATTTATTTATTTTAAGCTTAGCACGCGCGTCAAGACAGCCACGACATGTAACAAATACGCACTCTGCCCCCCTAGCAAAGCGCTCCAAGAAGGACATGACAAGACATACCAGGCACTGCGATTGGTTGAAATAAGCCAAGTCGCACGATGTGTGACATAGCAGCCAATCACAGCGCGTATTTGTTCTATGTCGTATCTTTCCTGACGTCCTTGCTAGGGCTGCTGATTGCATTTTATGTCACGATCGTGTGACTCAGCTTGTTTCAACAAATATACGCGCGTTATATGCCTTGTCACTTCTTTCTTGGAGCGCTGTGCTAGGGGGGCAGGAAACTTTCAGCGGAAACAGCAATCTTTGCAATCTAATACTACTATTATAAACTCGAAAGGTTTGTACGGATATTTCGGACAAACTGTGGGTACAGTTAGTTATATGACCGGTTTAATTGTGCCCTTGAGAACCGCCATGTATACTGTGTACCAAGTCTAAATACATTAGTTTCCCTTAATAGTTAAATACAAAAAGTTCGATCCTTTCACTAAACCTTTTTCATTTATATTTTTTGTAGAATTAATATGGTTCTTTCGGAGTGAAAGCGGCCCAGTGAGCGAAGGAAAAGTGAACCGTCTGATTCCACCTTTAGATTGTGATACAGTTTTAGTTTTCTTTAAGAAATCATAGACTAACGTAGTTGCATTTTTATCGTTTCCCACTATCTTTGACACAAAGGTTTTTTTTTTAAATTCTCAATGATCTTCATAGACTTGGACCGCCGTTTATTCCCATTTGTTCCTTAACTCTTTCCCGGCTGTCATGACAATAAAAAAAATATTGTGTCTATTTTATTAGTGGCCAATGAGTTCAACTTTCTTTTTTTAGAACGAATAATTTAAAAACAAATAAGAACCGACTTCAATCAACCATAAACATTTGACAAGTTTGTGGTTTTCTCATGGATCCCAGTGTAGGAACTGGACCAAATAGTTCAAATCGGGTTCACCCAGTCAAAAGATTTTAGGTAACATACAAAAAATAAATACCGACTCCTTCTTTTTGAAGTTGTTTAAAAAGTAACAATTTCCCTTCAGAGACAGGACACTACTAAAGTAACTAGTGGGAATAAACGTGGACCGGCAGTGCAGTGTTGCTAGACGAAGTATGCGGCGAGCTGCGCCATCTTGTCCTTGTGTTGCTTGTGCTTGTGCTTGTTGGGCCTCGCGCGCGCCCCGCGGCCTCGCCCGGCGCCCGCGCGAGACGCCACGGCGCGGTGCTTCTCCACCTACAACATCACGGGTACACAATTTCAATTCGGTTTCCCGTAAGATGTAGATCTTAGGATGGTGGAGGTTTAATCCATGAGGAGGTAGCTCCTCCCCATGGATTAAACCTATGTGAGAACCCCATAGTAAATAAAACGTCTCGCTCAAAACGCAAAACTAAACCGTTTACAATTGATTTTAATTGGTAAAATACGCTCTTCACAGCTTATACATAGATTTTTTTTTACGTGACATACGTTTGCAATGTTTTCGTTCCCATTCTTGTTATTATTGCTAGATTTTTATAAATATTTATTTTGTAACGTCCGCCATATCGGTTAAAATTGGCGGTATTCAATGATAACATAGTGTCTACAACAGTTTCTTTCTGGAAATTCAAAAGCCTTTGCTAAGGAATACTGATGATACCCTTCTTTCGCAACACAAACAGGACTGTTGAGGATGTCGGTGACGGCGCCGGGCAGGGGGTGGTACTGGGGGACACGTGTAGAGCAGGGCCGGACTCACCAGGGCGCTGAACACGGGGTCACAGAACAGACAGGCGGTCATGTCGGTGACGGCGCCGGGCAGGGGGTGGTACTGGGGGACACGTGTAGAGCAGGGCCGGACTCACCAGGGCGCTGAACACGGGGTCACAGAACAGACAGGCGGTCATGTCGGTGACGGCGCCGGGCAGGGGGTGGTACTGGGGGACACGTGTAGAGCAGGGCCGGACTCACCAGGGCGCTGAACACGGGGTCACAGAACAGACAGGCGGTCATGTCGGTGACGGCGCCGGGCAGGGGGGGGTACTGGGGGACACGTGTAGAGCAGGGCCGGACTCACCAGGGCGCTGAACACGGGGTCACAGAACAGACAGGCGGTCATGTCGGTGACGGCGCCGGGCAGTGGTACTGGGGACACGTGGTAGAGCAGGGCCGGACTCAACCAGGGCGCTGAACAACGGGGTCACAATCAGACGGCGGTCAGTCGGTGACGGCGCCGGGCAGGGGGTGGTACTGGGGGACACGTGTAGAGCAGGGCCGGACTCCCCAGGGCGCTGAACACGGGGTCACAGAACAGACAGGCGGTCATGTCGGTGACGGCGCCGGGCAGGGGGTGGTACTGGGGGACACGTGTAGAGCAGGGCCGGACTCACCAGGGCGCTGAACACGGGGTCACAGAACAGACAGGCGGTCATGTCGGTGACGGCGCCGGGCAGGGGGTGGTACTGGGGGACACGTGTAGAGCAGGGCCGGACTCACCAGGGCGCTGAACACGGGGTCACAGAACAGACAGGCGGTCATGTCGGTGACGGCGCCGGGCAGGGGGTGGTACTGGGGGACACGTGTAGAGCAGGGCCGGACTCGCCAGGGCGCTGAACACGGGGTCACAGAACAGACAGGCGGTCATGTCGGTGACGGCGCCGGGCAGGGGGTGGTACTGGGGGACACGTGTAGAGCAGGGCCGGACTCACCAGGGCGCTGAACACGGGGTCACAGAACAGACAGGCGGTCATGTCGGTGACGGCGCCGGGCAGGGGGTGGTACTGGGGGACACGTGTAGAGCAGGGCCGGACTCACCAGGGCGCTGAACACGGGGTCACAGACAACAGACAGGCGGTTCATGTCGGTGACGCGCGCCGGGCAGGGGGGTACCTGGGGGACCGTGTAGAGCAGGGCCGGACTCCACGCCAGGCGGCGCTGACACGGGGGTCACAGGAACAGACAGCGGTCATGTCGGCTGCGGCGCGGCAGGGGGTGTACCTGGGGGACACCGTGTACGAGCAGGCGCCGGACTCACAAGGGCGCTGAACAACGGGGTCACAGAACAGAGACAGGTCGGTCATGTCGGTGACAGGCGCCGGGGGCAGGGGGTGGTACTGGGGGACACGTGTAGAGCAGGCCGGAACCGCGACTCAGGCTGGCGCTGAACACGGGGTCACAGAAAGACCAGCGGCTCAATGTCGCTCGAACGCGCGAGGGCAGGGGGGTGGTAACCTGGTGGGAGCACGTGTAGAGCAAGGCCCGGACTCACCAGGGCGCTGAACACGGGGTCCACAGAACACAGGTCGGTGCACATGTCCTGGATTGACGGCGCCCGGTAAGGGGGGTGGCTACTTGGGGGACACGTGTAGAGCAGGGCGGACTCCCAGGGCGCTGAACACGGGTCACAGAACAGACCAGCGGTTCATGTCGGTAGCCGGCGCCGGGCAGCGGGTGGTACTTGGGGGACCACTGTAGAGCAGGCCGGACTCACCAAGGGCGCCTGAACGATCGCCGGCGTCAGCAACAGCAGACAGGCGGTCATGTCCGGTGACGGCGCCGGGCCAGGGGGTGGTAACTGGGGACACGTGTAGAGCAGGGCCGGTCTCACCAGGGCGCTGAACACGGGGTCACAGAACAGACAGGCGGTCATGTCGGTGACGGCGCCGGGCAGGGGGTGGTACTGGGGGACACGTGTAGAGCAGGGCCGGACTCACCAGGGCGCTGAACACGGGGGCACAGAACAGACAGGCGGTCATGTCGGTGACGGCGCCGGGCAGGGGGTGGTACTGGGGGACACGTGTAGAGCAGGGCCGGACTCACCAGGGCGCTGAACACGGGGTCACAGAACAGACAGGCGGTCATGTCGGTGACGGCGCCGGGCAGGGGGTGGTACTGGGGGACACGTGTAGAGCAGGGCCGGACTCACCAGGGCGCTGAACACGGGGTCACAGAACAGACAGGCGGTCATGTCGGTGACGGCGCCGGGCAGGGGGTGGTACTGGGGGACACGTGTAGAGCAGGGCCGGACTCGCCAGGGCGCTGAACACGGGGTCACAGAACAGACAGGCGGTCATGTCGGTGACGGCGCCGGGCAGGGGGTGGTACTGGGGGACACGTGTAGAGCAGGGCCGGACTCACCAGGGCGCTGAACACGGGGTCACAGAACAGACAGGCGGTCATGTCGGTGACGGCGCCGGGCAGGGGGTGGTACTGGGGGACACGTGTAGAGCAGGGCCGGACTCACCAGGGCGCGCTGACACAAGGGTCACAGAACCGACAGGCGTCTCACATGTCGTGACCGGCGCCGGGCAGGGGGTGGTACTGGGGGACACGTGTAGAGCAGGGCCGGACTCACCAGGGCGCTGAACACGGGGTCACAGAACAGACAGGCGGTCATGTCGGTGGCGGCGCCGGGCAGGGGGTGGTACTGGGGGACACGTGTAGAGCAGGGCCGGACTCACCAGGGCGCTGAACACGGGGTCACAGAACAGACAGGCGGTCATGTCGGTGACGGCGCCGGGGAGGGGGTGGTACTGGGGGACACGTGTAGAGCAGGGCCGGACTCACCAGGGCGCTGAACACGGGGTCACAGAACAGACAGGCGGTCATGTCGGTGACGGCGCCGGGCAGGCGGGTGCGCTCGGCGCGGTACTCGGCGGACACGAGCTGCGCGCCGCACTCCGCGCATGCGCTCTCCGACACGGACACGCGCGACGCGTCCTCCAGGATGTTTATTATCACGTCGCACCTGTTGCAATACACACTCGCTAGTTAGCGTGCTAAGTAAGCATAGTGTTTTAGGAACTTCTGTTCATCAGCTTCATTTTACTCCAGTGGCGTGCACTGGCTTTTACGACAAGGTAGGCTGAAATTCCCAAGGATTGACACCTATGTATAGGTAACTTGTCTTTACGGAACATAGGTGCCTACCTATCTACTCACCCACAAAACACAGGATCTTCGTTAGCCTATGTCGTGAGTACAACAAAAAGGGATCTAGCAATAACTCTATTATTAGGTCGGGTAACCAAAATACTAAGGTAGGCAGTGTCTTTTTGCCTATATGGTGTGCACGCCATTGTTTTACTCTAACTCTTACAATGATAACAGCTTTAGTGCATTTCTGCGGCACTGATTTTCTTTTATGCTTGTTTCGCCATTATCATCAGCCACATGACGTCCACTGCTGGACGAGGGCCTCCCACAATGATTTCTGTGATCAATTGGGGGGGGAAATGCCAATAATCGCCACACTCCAGCAGGAGGGCTGGCGATCGCAGTGGTGTTGAGGTTTAAACTCACAGAGAGCGCTGCAAACCGTCCTCTGGAGAATTGACGATATAATTTTTTTGGGTGTTGTTTTTACTACTGCACATGGAAAAACAAAAACTGTTTCTAACAAACATAAATTAAAAATGGTTGTCCGTAAAGTCAGTTTACGGACGCTAGTTTGACGTAACAACGTCAAACATTGCAGTAGCAGTAGTACACTCGCTTGCGAAACGGGACAATGATGTCATCTTTTTCGTGCATGCAGCAAGTAATATCGACTTATCAAACGTTGTCACGTCAAAAATAATTAGAATACTTGCGAAAGAGAGAGGAGGGAGGGTTAGAGAGGGGGAGGGGGGAGGTTTAGACAGGGGGAGGGGATAGAGGGAGGGTGATATGGGGAGAGGGGGGAGATGGGTAGAGGGGGAGGTGGTGAGGGGGGGAGTGGCCGGAGAATGGGTAGAGGGGTAGTGGGGGGGAGAAGGGGGGCGATGGCGTAGAGGGGGCGGTGGTTGAGGGGGTGGAGGGGAGGGGAGATGGGTAGAAAGGGACGGTTGTGAGGGGGGAGAGGGGGGACATGTGTAGAGGGGGACGGTGGTCAGGGGGAGTGGGGGGAGAGGGGGGAGATGGGTAGAGGGACACGGTGGTGACGGGGGAGTGGGGGGTGGAGGAGGGGAGTACATACCGGTTGCAGCCGAGCTTCCACTTGGGCGCGGAGGGGTCGAGCACGAGCACGCCGCTGTCGCACTCCACGCACCCCGACACGCCCGTCGAGTTCACGCCGTACGGACACGTGGGGTGCGTGCACGAGTTGCACCCGAACCCCTTCTTCATGTCCCTGGTACCAAACATACACTACACTTCACGCCTCTTCATCCTAACCCTTTCTGACTATGGTTAGAATGAATATAATTGACCTTATGTTGAATCCGAATAATACCCTCTATTTCGAATAGAACCCTTGGAACTCGACAACACCTTCCCAAAATATATACATACATGTTCCATCTACTAAATAATCTATTGGCTAAAGTAGAAATGTACAACAAATAAAAAAAAAAGTTGTGTTGTATCTGGTTGATGATAGAACACCATAAACACACAATAAGGTTCAAATCCAATTGAAATCAACTCTCACGATTGTGTCAGTTCAGGTGCAAAGGGCTAAAGCGCTATAAGCACTAGCTAAGCTTATCGCTATGAACAAGCGTTTGACCACCATCCTGCCTGATGTTAACGACGTGGTCTATGATGGAGCACACTTGTTCATTAGGTACCTAATCACCCCAGTGACTTAAAGACCTTCAGACTGTACTGCGCAGGAAACAGACTCCGGCAAGTCATTCCACATCCTGGCGGTTCGCACTATGAAAGTAGACGCAAAGCGTTTGGTTCCGGTAAAGGGCAAATCCACCTGGTAGCAAAGCCTACCACGTAGTTCCAGCGCGCGTATTTCACCCAACGAGACAGGAGGTGAGCCCATCACCGTTATAAGGTTCAGGCACCTTCACCGAGATAAATCAAATCATAAAAAAAAATATACTTCACGCCTTTTAATCCCAAAGCGGAGTAGGCAGAGGCACTTGCTTTAAAAAAGCAAATGCCCACGATTCACCGAGCGTATTTAACCCAGCGTGACAGGGGGTGAGCCCATCGCCGTTATAGGGTTCACACACCTTGTGGTGTGCGGGTTTCATCACGATGTTGTCCTTCACCGTACGAGCGTTGCGTTGCGTTGCGTTGCGTACATAGGCACTGAAAAAGAGTCCCATTGGTACACGTCCAGTAGCCGGACTCGAACCCGGGACCTCCCGATTACAAGTCAAGTA
>SJJU01009610.1:0-13380 GCA_012932125.1 Conopomorpha cramerella | reverse complement strand
ATCACCTGTCAAGTAGTGCACTGCCTGTTCAACTAAAAGATGAATTATATGAAACTTCATTTTACAGTAGTTTAGTTACTATATAGTTTTAGAAAAGGAAGTTTCCTAGTGCTTTTCAGGTCAATTCTTCAGTAACTGCTTGAAGCAAGTATAACTTGTAAAAATTGTCAATAATCAAATTGAACAATATAATTTTGTGAATTGATGAAACCTATGAACACACATTTGACACATGTGTATATACACTCAATATATGTACATTAATTTGTAAATCACATTTGTCCATAAAATACATAATAATAATATGATAGGACATTTTTTACACATGGTCACCTGACCCCAAACTAGGATACCCTGTACTATGGGGCCAGAGACTGATATACTTTCATAAATACTTTTAAATACATACATAGATAAATAAAACACCCAGACGCACACAACAAATGCCTCAGCTCATCACTAAAGCTAATGCTTATGTCGAACCCGCAACTGTTGTCCTAGAGGCAGATGCCCTGACCACTAGTCCATGCCGGCCGACACAATACACTGTTTAATCCCATAGTGATGTAGGCAGATGTACTAGCTCAGCAAGGGCACACAATTCACCAAGCATATTTAACCCAATGTTACAGGAGGTGAGCCTATCACCGTTTTAGTCGTTATTTGTCAATATTGTGAAAAATATTTTGTAGGTACAGATCACATCGGGCCAAGTATCATTCCATACCACATTTTTCAATAATGTGAAAAATATTTTGTACAGATTGCATCGGGCCAAGTATCATTCCATGTGGATGGCACATCAGTATATCTATTTGGGATTGCATCAGACGTGGGTCTAACGGGAACTAGCTGTGATGCAACTGTTGGTGAACTTATAGACTCTATGAGCCCCGAACAACCCAAGAAGAAGAAACACAACAATAATATTGTGGTAAGAAAGTGTACTATGGCTTCTTTAGCCTTATTATATGATCTACATTTAGTTCTGGACCTACAATAGTTTTGTTTTATGGCTTGGTAAACATTATGTATTTTTGACATGTCTGCCTTTCTAATAAATTTTAATATACACACATCAAAAGTGTCTTGGGATCAAGTACGTCTTAGAAGATTGCAATCTAGAATATATTTTACAAAAAATTGAATTCATTCAAATTTTATTCAAAATGTGGTGATAAGTCATTGATACAGGCATGGGGAATTAGGTAGGAGACCAATCCAGAAGATTAGATTTGATTTAAATAAATTAGATAGATTCTTGGCCCCTAGACACTTTTGATGTGTGTAGTTGTACAGAAATATCCTTTCCTATTTTGTTCCTGTCACCTTTTGTAATTAGCAAAATTTACAAGTTGTAGAGTGAAAGATATATTCAACATTCCACAGCTCCTTATAACCTTTATTAGAAGGCAGGCAGTTTAGGCCAGGAATATCCATACTGTACTTTGCAATAATACACAATTTATTTCAATAACTAAAGAAAATCTTTTATAAAGTTCATGGAATATGAAATTAAATTATGGATTCACAGGCTGAGTAACCAATGCCTGATATTCATGAACTTAAATTATATCTTGAGCCTGAACTTTTGGTGCTGAAATTCCTAATATTTCAAGGTTCTAATGTTGCTACATTACATCGTGAAAGTGGTGGAGTATTTCCCAGCTTTTGCATCTTCCTATAATATTTTTACTAATAAATTGAAATCTTAAAAGCTTTGTTTTGTCACTTATAAATAAATTCAATGATAAATTAATATACACCTCTTAATTGTTGACATTAGTCCGTTTAAATACAGTCTAAAACAAATTAATTTCAAACAAACCTTTTGTCTAGTAAAATGTTATAATACATATTACTTTTTCCAGGAAATAGTGCCTGTAAATTTAGTAATGAAATCAACAAGAGATATACTATCGGACAAACTTGTGAAGACTGCTGTGAAGATGATGACCACTCAAAGAAAACGTGAGTTACACTCTGCTAGACCTAGTTACACTATGCGTGTACGCAAATATATTGTGTGCCTTAATTCAAATTCAAATTCAAAATTTTTTTTATTCATCGTTATAAGTGTTATAACATACAGATATACAGTAGAATAACACAAAGCTTGATGAACGTCATTTATGACTTTAAAACAAAAGTAATCGTCCCCGGTTCAAATTAATTTCTTTTACTGGCCAGAAGAACCGGGAAGAAACTGGCATCTTTTCAAATCGCCATGGCTTACTGCTAAGTTTACTTAACATAAATATGACTTAATACTAATTTAGCAAATGCTTGATGGCCGGATGCATGCCTGACTGGTGAACAGCTCAAGGGCACTAAAGGATATTAACATTAAATAAAACAAAAGAGTTCCCCTGTGGGTTATGTAACTAAACCCCTCAGAACATGCAAGCAACCACACAGCTCATTACCAACATTAGTGATGTGGAATGTTTAGCCTTAGATGTCTTAATAATTATGTTTTACATCAATACGAGCTGCCATGTTTGTCCATGCATTATCATCATGTAGGTGATCATCAACCCTGTAGTATGCCTTACTAATAGGGAAGGAAACGCGAAGCTAAATGCAGATGGCGCTTTGTACGCTTGACCCATATGGACCAATGACAGTGAGGCAATCTGTCACATGAACTTGTAGTGACAACCGATCAACCAATCGTGCTGTTTTGGGTCAAGCTATACTAGCGCCAATAGTTCATGAGTTGTCTTCCCCATTAACTGTTTCTTTACAATTGACTCAAATTTTCCTTTCCTTATACACCTGTTATCATCTTATCTTGCGATTTATGAAGATACACCACCTGGGTATGTATTATGTCTGTGTTCCGGTTGGTCGGATACTTGACTTGTAACCGGGAGGTCGCGGCTTGGACGTGTACCAATGGGACTCTTTTCCAGAGCCTATGTACGCAACGAAACGCTCGTACGGTGAAGGACAACATCGTGATGAAACCCGCACACCACAAGGTGTGTGAACCCTCTAACGGCGTTGGGCTCACCCCTGTCACGTTGGGTTAAATACGCTTGGTGAACTGTGGGCATTTGCTTTAGCAAGTGCCTCTGCCTACCCCGCTTTCGGATTAAAAGGCGTGAAGTGTATTTATTTATTTTATTTATGAATATTACTTACTAACCATCCTCGCGGATAATGTATCCGTATTCCGTTAGAGTCGTAAAAGTAATCCTGTATCAAAAACTAGTATGGATAGAATCATTTCATTTTTAATATTAATAATTCAAAATCCACTCACAACCATGCAGTGATAGCCTACAATTAAGGCAACATATTATTATTATAATGTACCCTCTAGTTTTTTGTAACATTATTTTTTTTTATGTGTGTGTCTTGTTGGCTATCCTTAAATAAATAAATAATTTCAGCCGCATTCTGCATCAGCATGCCTCTACGTGTGGACACCCTGGCCATGATACACAGGAACACTAAGCTGGTGGACCTCTACACTGTGCTAGTAGAGGCCACCTGCAGGAGCCTCCGACTTCTGGAGAGTGTACTCCTGGAACAACTGGGTAAGGAATATACTTTAAAAATAGTTAAGCATTGTTAAATTTAAATGCAGTTCTTGTCTGTAAAAACAACGTAGGTACTCATCACATTTTTTAAACTCAATATACTAATTATTGCATGAGATAAATTTGAGAATCCTAGTTAGTCCTCTGAAATCTATTGACATTGTCCCTCTTATCAATAAACGCGTTGTGACTTGTGCCGAAGTTATGTTATATTAGACCTGTCATATACATATGAAACTGGTTACTCCGTATTTGACAACAACCTTGGTGTAATGTCAGAATAGATAAACCGCATTTATTTGTAAAGCCGTAATTGTTCAGAGACTGATTGTTATGTGGTACCTAAAATAGGCACTATAAACATGTCTACTGCACATTCCGTACAGTCAGTTTACTACTGTTTTACTCATGACGGGCTCGTTGGTGTAGTGGTCAGCATGTCTGCCTCTGCTCCATAGTGTCGTGGGTTCGATTCCCACCGCAGACATGAGCTTAGGTGATGAACTTTTAAGCACTTGTTGGGTGTGTCTGGGTGTTTTATTCATTTAAGTATATATTTAAATGAAAATATAAGTAAATATATCTCGTTGTCTGATTTCCATGCTTTAGCTACTTAACATGGGATGAAGGCAATGTGTGTGTTGTTGTAAAAATATTTATTTATATTTATTTATTATTTACTAAACATCATTACAACATTTTACTAATAAAAAGCTCTACGATGTATAAAGTTATATCTATAGTGTTTTTTCCCTTTTCACGCTTTGTAAATTTTCTGATCGTAAAAATGTGAAATAGGATTGATGGTTATCGTAATAAGGGTCATTAATGACACGGAAAAATATGCTTTATCACAGGACAAGAGGGCATCGGCGACGGAGCCGGACTCCGATTACCTGAAACATTCCACTATCTGCCGTTGGAACTGGGACACTTCATTACCAGAGTAGTGCCTAAAGGCGTACCGGATCAAAGTATGGGTAAGTAATATTAACATAAGTTCTTCACAATCGAGCGAGAACAGCTAATACTGTTAGTAAGTAATGGTGTTTTTATAACAAACTAGTGGACTCGACAGACGTTGTCCTGTCTTAACTATTAATATGAATATCTAGGATGGCATGTGCCCAGCAGTGGATGTCATTTTTTTCTTTCTTAGGAATCTTCTGCATTAATAAGCACAACAAAGAAAGAGTTAGCGAAATCGGTCCACCCGTTCCGGAGATATGGAATGACAACGAAAAGTGGCTTTGATTTTTATATAATAAGTACCGGCAAATATTTCTTTTGAAGGAAGTATTATACCTCGAATATATAAGTTTACACGTTTTAAAACTTCCCTGGACTTCTAGGAATAATTCAAGACTAAAATGAGCCAAATCGGTCCAGCCGTTCTCGAGTTTTGGCGACACTAACGAACAGCAATTAATTTATATATATATGGATTATTCTACTGTAGTAATGTTTGAGAACAATGTGTTTTATTCTCGGCAAGTCTTCGCGTCCAATGGTGCAGATCAGGCTTCGTGTTCGCTATGACAAATTAGAAAGTACTAGAAGGTTCCATTCCTGTCACTTTTACATATAGGTACAGAATATGATTTTCTACCCTTCAACCAGTATCCTGTTAGAAGCGATTATTGTTGAAAATAGTTGATAGAAATGGAACGTAGCAAGTTAGCAGACGACTAGATCAATGTCAAACTATGATTGATCAGTACGGTTAACAATATTTTTGTCACTAAACCCTGACATCTGATTCTAACTGTGCACTGGTAACGCGTTTGTTTATTATTTGACCACAGAGAAAGAAAGGCGATCTCTTCACGAGCAGCTTTCTCTGCCCATCGATCGTCCGGTGTTCCGACGGGGCAACGCCTACCACTTTGTCCACGATCGTCTCATCAACCCCCACGAGGCGATACCCTACGTCAAGAGGCAAGATGCCATCACAGCGCTCGTGAGGGGACGTTACGCGTACCATCATTACATGCAAGATGGATTTAACGACGACGGATGGGGATGTGCCTATAGGTCGTTGCAGACTGTCGTTTCGTGGTTTAGGTTAGTGGTTTGTATTTATAATAATAATAATAATTTATTTATTTCATCAACAAAAACCAAATACATAAATTCCAATATTTGAGACAGCCCTTTGAGCGAAAAGTATGCTTGTACTGGACTGCCCCGCTCTTCTGCATTTAATACAATGAAAATGTTTACTATGAGGTATATCTACATATTATGTTATTACAATAGTTTTATTTAAATTTAACTTATAATAGTAATATAAAGTTCATATGTATTTAAAACAGAAATTTATTCATTCGGTAGGTCACACATATTTTGAAACTTCCGTTTGTAATGTTGCTATTCAAGTAGAATAAAACGGCACTCGAACGATTATTACGTGAATTTAAGAGTATTTACTCGAATCGCCGTATTCCGTACGGTAAATTTCGAATGTATGCGGCCGACCTTCAATGCAGTTTATTATTTAGGTAAAATTGTTCAGTAATTTGTTCGGTGTATAGTGATAGGATAATTACCTCTAAAGAATATGCATCTCAAAGCTTATGCTATATCGTTCTGACGCTTCCTAGGTAGTACTAACCTTTAGGGTTAACACGTTAGCACTAAATATATAACATGTTTTATGGCCATTAAATTCTAAGCGGAACAAATAAGACTTATTTTATTTGAAAGACGGCATAATGCTGAAGTGATACCCCGAGATCTTAGTTGGGTAATTCCCATTTGTTCTATAGAACAAGTTTCTCTCTTCCACTTTTACTAGAGAAGGAAAAGGACGAGGACACTAATATTGTCCAATGACGTCTTGTTCTATAGAACAAAGGGAATTTAGTTGTGTTCGTCTGGGACTTTTACCCTGTGGTAAAAGTCCCAGACGAACTGTCCTACCATAGTAACTGTCATTGGTAACTGGTCAAAATAACATTTTTGAAAAATAATTTGCCATTGCTTTAACTCGACATTCACACAATTTCAGATATTTTGTTTCGTAGATTTTGCACAATGAGATAAGTAGGAACAGAATGTGTGAAATCATATGAACAATGTCCATGTTGACGTGATTGGGACAATACCAGCGGTATAAGTCAAAATTGTTCACCGGGTATATAGGCGCGAATATAACCAAAGACAAGCTCGAGCTTACCTTTGTTATTTTACTCGACGTTTCGACCACTCGTGACCACGACGCATGCAACTGCGTCGAAACGTCGAGTAAAATAACAAAGGTAAGCTCGAGCTTGTCTTTGATTATATTCGCGCCTATATACCCGGTAAACAATATTGAGTTATAATGTCTGTGCGCGTTTCATTAAAAAATACCAGCGGTATCCACATGCTTATTACCACCATCCCCATTACCGCCATCCACTTTACCCATTGACAAGTGTTCGTCACTACCAACAGATTGCAAGGCTACACAACAATTGAGGTGCCATCCCACAAGGAGGTCCAGCAGTGTCTCGTGAAGATCGGCGACAAGCAGCCGTCGTTTGTCGGCTCCAGACAGTGGATAGGCTCAACCGAAGTTATGTTCTGCTTGGAGACAATGCTCGGTGTACAGTCGAGGATAATATTCGCGAATACCGGCGCGGAAATGGGCGAATATGCACCAGAGTTGGTGCATCATTTTCAGAAACATGGCAGTCCTGTTATGATTGGTGAGTTTATTGATAATGCTTTGTTAGATATTATTGTTTTATCAATATTGACTTATAATCCTTTGTTGTCCAAACTATTAAGCAGAAAATATTTTTTTGTCAAATCCAATATAGTCGAGAGATTTTTTTTTGAGACATATTATCTACCGAGGTTACTATATTGAAACCAGGGGATTTGCAAAGGAATTGATTGAATTGTTCTATAACATATACCTTTTTCTAAGGATCTCTGATGAGATGTTTAAGAAGTAAATTTCTTCGCGCTACAACATCTGTGATTGATTTCCGTAAACCGTCGACATCTCGTGCTTTAAAACGTGCTCATTGTACACCACGCTTGACTAAAAAAGATTTTGTCCACAGGCGGCGGCGTCTTGGCGCACACAATCATCGGCGTCGAGTACAATTCAGTCACAAATGAAACCAAGTACCTCATACTCGACCCTCACTACACTGGAGCCGAAGACCTGACGACAATCATCAATAAAGGCTGGTGCGGCTGGAAGAACGCCGATTTTTGGAACAAAACGGCTCATTATAATTTGTGCTTGCCACAAATAATACCTGCCATATAAAAAAAAGACTGAGAACGTAAATACTGATTGGTTTATGGTTTCGAAGGTTTTCTGAGGTTTTGAAGAGGGCGTGCTGAAAATAAGAGAAAATACATACAGTCGGGTATATCTAATGTCATCTCTATCTTCTGCTGCGAAAACGTCTCGCGCCGCTATGATATTTTTGTATTGGAGGTGGCGATATGATTATCAGTTTGTCTTTGTCTGATTCCGTAACAGTTATTTAAGTGCATTCTTATAAAATACATGGAAAAATGATATGAAGATGTTCTAACAACAACTACAGCGAATGTGTCCGCAAAGCTGTTATGTGCTCAACTATCGACTCTCTGCTATACTATACTGATGGCGTGTTATATCCGTTTCGGTTTGACATATCATCAATGGGACACCACTACCGTGTAGGATCTTTGACTAACAAATGAAAAGTTATTGTAGAGTTGATATCATAATATCAATCATTTAATGTTCGTTTCGTCAATTGATTGGGGCAAGAGTCATTTCGCTCACGCAACAATACTAATTTAATTAAGAAATCTGCTTGTACTATTAAGCTATTTGTCGTGTGACCATTTTGTACCAATTTTAAGATCGTCCGAAACATTATTTATATTTCCAAATTACAACCCCAGAAATGTTGAGACGGATTTGTATGATTTTTGAACTCTATTTCTATTCTAATTACTTATATATCTGTAAGTTATTAGAACTAAAAACAGTAAACAAACGCAGTTAAAACTGAATAGAGCTTTGCCGGATATTTCATTAATACAGAACTTTATGATCTTAAAGCCGACTTTTTGACAGTTTAAATAAAAATTACTGTCATGTCGTATTAATAGTTGCTGTTTTATCTACTTGAATTCGTCACATTCTGAATAAACATTTCCGAAAAGGTGCGACTGACCTAAATTTGGTAAAAATGTTCATATTATATTAGGTTTGACTCTCTTGTGATTTTCAATATTGAAGACCTACATAATTAAATTGTATGTTATATATCATTCCTCGTAGTTTTTGCTTAGTTTTGCTTTCAGAGTTATTTTATTGGTTGTGGATTAAATTTAAATTAACTCGTGTATCCATATTTGCTTTGGGGGTGTCATTTTTTTTAAGAGATGTTATGTTAGAAAATGTGTCAACCACGACGAACTGTTTAGAGGTGAAGAATACTTAATATGAACACATGGCGCTAGTTTAGCTTGATTCAAAATAGCACGATTTTCGTTAAACTATTGTCACTGCAAGTGCATGCGACAGATTGCTTCACTTTTATTAGTTCATATGGTAAAGCGTTCGCAGCGCCATCTATATCGAACTTCGCGTTTTCTTCACTATTTGTTCATTCCAGTTGAGCAACTGAGTAAAAGTACTGAGAATGAGAAGGTGTTAAAAATGGAGACATTACATAACATTTTTACTATGGCAAGTGACGTTTGGATCTGCCACGAGGATTACCCAGTATAAACTAATATGAACTCGGGAAACACGATATCTTACTACCATCATTCATAGGTCAAAGTACAGTGCTGAGTGTTGCTTAATTCTTATTGGGAATAAAATAGCGAAGAAATGTTCATGTAAGCTTTTCATTCAATGTCGCTTTTTACTAAGATTTGTTGCAAATATATATAAAAATAAAATAACAAAATAATGGCCTTTGAATAGGCACCACGGGCTTGAGGACCGTTAGTAATGTTTCCTGAAAACAAAAAAGAATGTTTACCGTCTTGAATTTTTAATAATTGTAATTCTTGACGGGGTTTATGGATTATATATTTCCGAGTTAATTTATCAGATAACAACGTATAATAATTATTTTACGCAAGCTTTTTATTTGTAAAAACAATGGTTCGTGTATTAAAAATATATAAAATATTGTTTTATTAATGTACAAATAATATTTCAGTTTATTTTAAAGGAAACAGCATAATTATAATATAATTATATGGTTTTGTGTGTTATATGGCTAAGAGCTGATGTTAATGTGGAATTGTAAGTAAATTGTTATATTTTTACCTATTAAATTATTATTTAAACATTGATTCATTTTATTTTTTATATCACTAACTACCGCGTAATAACCTAATAAACACATCAAAAGTGTCTAGGGATCGAGTACATTTTAGAAGATTGCAATCAAGAATATATTTTACAAAAACTGAATTCATTCATAATTTATTCAAAATGTGGTTATAAGTCATTGATACAGGCATGGGGAATTAGGTAGGAGACCAATCCAGAAGATTAGAATACATTTAAATAAATTAGATTTTTTAGAGCTAAAAATGTTCTTGATCCCTAGACACTTGATGTGTATAGTTAGGTAACAAAAACTAGTGTTTAATTTACTTGCAACATCGCGAACATAAATATCTCAGATGTTTTTGCGTTTCTTCTAACTAAACCATAGCTGATCTGTTTGACTTATTATCATACACTGTCGCTTTTAATCCTAAATCAAGGTAGTCGGAAGCTAAGAAAAAACCCATTTACCTTGAGTGTAGGGGTCCATTGAGCCAGCTAGCGAAGATTATAAACGAAAAACGATTAGAACTAGAAAATGTAGTTAAACGAGTTAGCTATCAGCTGTGAGGGAGTGTAGTGTTGTCGCTGGGCCATCAAACGAGGGAGACGGGCGGTCCATCAAATAAGGGAGGTGATAAGAAACCCACCCTATTAACCTTGGGCCAACCACCTCTTCCGCGTCCGTCATTAGGGCCCAATCAGTCGCGCACTGGAAGCTCGTCCCTCATCAGCTCCTTCATGTGCCAGTTAGTTGCTCCTCCAGACGTTATATATCCGGCACTCAATTTACCTGTTTTGAAGGCGACCATCTGGCTCAAGTAGGTGTATTTATCGACATAGAAGATTTCCTGCCCATCTTCTACCTCTATCCCGCGATTTGTCCAGTTGGTCATTCACTGAGTTTTGGACCGCTTCATTTTGAGTCATTCTCAAGACTTGCATTGCTAAGGCGCTGTCTCCATGAGCGTGAGAAACGCGACGGTATTATCGTCGTGCCACTTATTTCCATACACTCACTGTGAAGCAGACGGCTTCACAGTGAGTGTATGGAAATAGCCACACGGCCAGCGCGCGAAACGTCATTACATCGTTGCTAGCCCGTCGCGACTAGCAGCGGGCTCGCTGCGCGCTCGTGGCGCTCTCTCGACGAGCGCGCAGCGGGCGTGCTGTCATTAATTTCAGCGTTTCCTCTCAAGCAAGGACAAGCGTTTTCAACAGGCTTTTTAAACAATAGTGCAATTCAAAACGCGGCGATGCAGTAACGAGTCGCCGCGGAAACGCTGCGATTCCGTTACGATACGCGGCGGAATTATCGCTCGTTCGTGGAGATTCTCCAACGATATAAGGGCGGACTCGTCGCGATTCTCACGCTCGTGGAGACAGCGCCTAAGAGTTTGTATTTGTTGGAGTTCTTCAGCTGTTTGGGCGAACAAGACAACGTCGTCGCCGGTTTGTCAACTGTTTGTTGTGGCTTACGCCAATGCCCCTGTGAACCCCAGTGACCCCGAGTTTTCTAAAAACTTTCCCCAGCGTGCTGGTAAAAAGCTTCGGAGACAGCGGGAAAAAAAACATATATTTTTCACATATTAATTTTTATTACTAAAAGTATTCTTAAGTTTTATCGCTACATACTTATGCATTAACATATTAATCACAGCAAGATATTGTGGTTTCACTTGCATGATCGTCACAACAAAATTACTTCGCAAAACCACAGAAAAACTAGAAAAATAATCACATAAACAAAATTTTATATTCCATAAAATTCTTTAAATTTTACAGTCTGACCGGATTTTTTTCCATAATTATACAACAAAAGCAGGGAGTGTGATCATTCATTTTAAAATGTTACTGCTCGCAGAATGTTTAACCTATGACCCACAGAAAGATAGCCAAAATTAATAAGAAATTAAGGCTTCATAGTTAACGGCTCCACCAAAAGTTTAACAACACTAATCGAATTTTTCGTGTGACAGGGAAGTTAACTATTTTTGCTATATTCCATGACATGTTAAGCGGTATCAAAACGCGCAGTTCCACATTAAATATTTGTCAATCTCATTCTGGCTCCCAATAGTCATTGTAGGTAACTCAAAAAAAAATGTATATGTTGCTGTTTTTGTTGCTACTCATAGCATTTTTACTACGTTACAAGCTGTTATTTCACACTTTGAAAATATCAGAAAACTGGTCACCGCTTACCGGAATAAATCGGTCACTAAAAATAATACCACGATACAAACGAGTCATATGAAATGACATTAAATCGACGCATTCAGCTATAGTCCGCAGTAGCCTGCACAGTGGTGATCAGTTGTTGTGTAGGAATACTTAGCGACGTATTCGATGTGGCCGCCGGGTCTGTGGCAAAATTTACACGAGGTGGTTGTGCGATCAGATTGCGCGTGTTATGTTACGCTACGGATGGAGTGTCCTACCTACTTGACATTTCGCGTGAAGTTGCGTTTTCCAACAAACATGTCTAGGCTCCGTCGAATTATTTTGTCAGAAAACTCATATTTAAAGTACCCTTTGCTATTCAAGGAATATGCAAGAATGTTACCGTCTACATTTGATTATATTGTAAATAAAATAAAAAACGAAATTGTAATTGTTTGTATTGATGTTTCGTACGAAATTCGTCCGTAAATCGCAAGCCGAATTGACATTTCCGGCAACGCAACTACTCGTACGAATGTCAGTCGGAAAGACGTAGGACACTTGTATTGATTACGAAGATTTGAAATTGACAGCGTGCGTTCGTGCGGACATCGTATCGGACCGCATCGTATCAATTTGTTCACTGAGGATGTAGGGTTAGGCTCACCGCGAACGCGAGCTGAATGCGTTAGTTCGGCCTAAGCTTAAACCAATAAGTCTTTACAACAACAAAATTAAATAGGTTTTATTACCTTTAATACATAAAGAACGATAAATTAAAACATTTCACTATGTAAGGTTTAGATTTAAGGTACCAAGCCAATAATAAGTAATTAAAAAAGCAACTTTTCCTTATTATTTAACCCCTAAAAATTCTGATGTTTATCTTTTGTCTTACTTATTTCTAGTAGGCATGAGATACGAGATAGCATTTTGTATTTATGTTTTTATAGTTTAGTAAAATACCTGCAAATCTCTAGTAGCAACACTCTATGGAAGAATGTTACACACAGTGGTAATGTACTTTTTACGTTTTCAAAATCCACATAGTTCATTATGCCTTGAATTTTGTAACGAAAAAAGAATTTAATGAGGACATAGGCCATATTATCTTCATATAAATATTGCGAAATTGATGAAGAATATACCTAAAATTAAATCAGGTGAGCGTCGGTGGTCCAGTTGGTCGGACCCTTGACTTGTAACCGGGAGGTCCCGGGTTCGAGTCCGGCTACTGGACGTGTACCAATGGGACTCTTTTCAGAGTCTATGTACGCAACGCAACGCTCGTACGGTGAAGGACAACATCGTGAGGAAACCCGCACACCACAAGGTGTGTGAACCCTATAACGACGATGGGCTCACCCCCTGTCACGT
>SJJU01009609.1:0-18745 GCA_012932125.1 Conopomorpha cramerella | reverse complement strand
TTTACTGTTCTTGAAGACAATATGTTGGTCTGTCATTTTTATTCTTCCGGGTACCTAGAATACATTAAAATAGGTTTTTATTGATGGTGATAAGCATGCTTAACAGCCAGTTACAATTTTTTCCAATATAAATATGACGGTTACCATTGATCCCTTGATCTCAGCTTTAACGTCACTATACTCTAGAAACTCCATGATTGCTCGTGTAATTACTGAAGTTCAGAAAAATCTTAGAAATTATTATAAATAACAGTAACAGCACGCCGGAATGCTTTTGAAAACACAACCCGCGACGAATGTCAAAAGTGACACTAAAATGAACGAATGAATGGGGATCAAATTAAGTTATCCACGTACAGTTGTAAATTGGTATCGTTATTTGGTCGGACGACGAACGTGGGGTTTAACCCATTGAATTTGTATACTTACGTAAAGTTGTTGGTAATTGTACGTAGTACACACTAATTCCATGGTTGAACCTCAGATCAAAAACAACTAGACTTGCAGGTCGCGTACTAAGTTGGATTTACTTCTGGATCCAAAGTGTCATTTTGGTAGTAAAAGTGACAGTTTGGATAATACCCATTACATAAACCATAAACATACATCATTTTCCATACATTGTGGAGGAAAAGAGATAAACGGAAGGTGATAAGCGCGCGGCTTGCATTTCTAGTTGTATTTGGTTGGAGGGTTGAACGTAGAACGGGAAGTTGAATGAGGAAATCCTCTTCCCGATGAACTCTTCACAAAAATGTTCCTCTTGAAGAACTCATTCGTTTTCATCTGAGTTTTTTTCGTCTCTATACAAAATAGACGATTTTGTCGACGACGAACTCAACAACGTTTCTGACCATTGCTCAGAAATTTTTGCACTCAGTATATCTGTACAAGCCTGTACTTTTGTTACTCTGCCCATTCCTACTTCATAGAACAAGTGTATTTTTTAGTATTATTCCTCAGTTTTGGTTTAGAAGTTTGTTGTTATCATGAACATGGTCTCGCTGCTAATAAGTGTGTTTTAGTGTATCTATGTATTAACAATCTTACACTACATTTTAATAAACAAATAGGTGTATGTACACACACCTATTAGCACTGCATTAAAAAGTTGAAGATTCGCTGACTGTATGGTTTACATAAATTCTCTCGGTGACATGCACAGACTTAAGATATATTTTGTCTTTTCATTAAAATCCGTTTGTACTCACTTGCAGAATTTACTTTCGCATGATGATAATAAAAACTGTGTATCGTGGATTCTTTAATGTGGAGTCAAAATTTACTGTTAGACAAAACATACCTTTCAAAGAATTGCATATTTCGCACTCAATGCGCTCAACACAATGACTTCTATTATAATCAGTGGTTTAACAAATTAATCCGTTAACGAGTCTATTCTCGTTAACACTTCGTTTGATGTATCTGTCAAAAACAAAAAATATTTTACTTTCATAACTCATTCTCGTGAACACTTCATTCATTCACGTATCTGTCATTGTGTCGTGTGTAGTGTTCACGAGTTGTAGTGCTCTGTGTGCTTTGTTTATTATTGTTTCGTTTTCGTCGAATAATATCGAATAAAAATACTGTGAATATAACCGGCTAATTACTAGTGCTTACGTTTATTCATGACAATAAAGCAACAGTGAAGTGTTTTATACATCTGAAAGTTTTATTATCTATCCACAAAGTTTGTGATCTAGTTTCCGGATTGGATTTGCATAGTTATTCTGGCTTTATGGCGTCGCTTTCGTTACCTCGAGTTCTCCAGTTGAAGAAGAATAGCTTAGACGCCGAGCGTGAGCAGTTCGAGAAGTTTCAGGTAAGTTTTGCTACAAGAATACCTATGGTTTTATAGATTGTGTTTCCATGTACCTGTTTATATTAATAATTTTACCTACTACGTAGGTACTTGAAAGTGTCTGTGTATCAGTAGGTACAAACATTTCTATTTTCTATAATTAAAAGTCTTGTCATGTTTGGTAAGTTTGAATAAGCCTTGTCTTACCATTACTGCTGATCTACTGTAACACTTTGTGTGGTATTTGTAAACACACTGTAGATCATTTACAATTGACTTTATTATAGTTCAAACATACAATACTGTAGACACTAAATCATCTATGTTGTAAATATATTTCGTAAATTACACATCCTTTATGTATTGTGGGAAAAACATTAGTTACATGGTGACCTTGCATTCCATATTGGAAGGTATTTAACTAAAGCAATACATTTATCATTGTTTCACTGTACTTCTATTTATTTATGCTAAATGCACTCTATTGGTCTAGATCAATACTTCAATGAATAATCTATATGATGATAGAGTTGTGTTATCTTTTGTACTTATATTGTGTTTGAGTTAAGTAATAACCTTGGTGTAATATAGGTACTGTTATGTTTTTTATAAGTCTAAGTCAGGGTCAGCAGGATATTGAGTTGAGAAATGTTGAGAATTTAACTATTTATGGCTCTACTATTTAAATGTAAATGAAATAGATAAAATGCTAAATTAAACATAAGGTCGAACTATACTAAGGGTCAGGGTGTAAGACTAATTTATAAGCTACAAAAATTTTGACAATAGATTAATATGTTAATTCCATCGATTGTAACAAAAAACATTTTCAAAATAGCTAGATGTGTAGGTAGGTACCCAGTTCTCGCAGACTGATTGCATAACTCCTTCGTAGGTAGATAAGTGCTGTCCCACTTAGGGGAAATGAGTAGTTATCTCAAATGTTGTGCAGCATGGTTTGGCTCTGAGTAAGATAATCTGTAGCTATGAATATAGCCATGAACACAGAGTGGAATGCTTCAGATCATTATTCCTGTGTAATACTGGTGCCGTGCTTGTTTTATTGTATGCATGATAATGTCCAATTTAATATAGACATTGGTGGACCCAAGACGGGAACTTGGAGCCAGAATGGGGCCTGGAATACTTGTGCATAAAGTGGAATGCCCTGATGTTAATAGACAATGCTATACATTTATTTATTTATTAGAATGATGTGCACTCACTTCATTCTGTAATGGAATTTCTCTACTGTCACAGAATTAATGAATGGGATTCACAAGGGCCTTTTCTGCCTGGAAGTAGCTGGCATTGCCACTGACGCGACATGACACTTTAAAATTCATATTAAATCGTTTATTATTTTGTTATCAAAATAAACACAGCAGATAATATATTTGTTGTGTTCCACTGACGTTTTCGATAATATCTTATCAATAGGACGCCGATTTCGCAACTTCAGTGTATAGATATACGGCGTCGAGTGCTGAAGTTTCGGAAAAAAGTGTATAGCTATTATACAAAACATATTTAAGTATTCTAGAATATACTGTGCCTTTGGTGAGTTTTTGACAACACTCTTACAGTCGGACGACAACCTGAAGATTCTAATTATAAAATTTCAGTTGTACAAAACTGTACAGTAATATTTAGTGCCGCGAAACAAAGAATCGTGGTACAACGACACATTTTCTGCCATTCAGCCATAATCCATTGTCCATGCGCAGGTTAACGAACTGCGATGAATTAGGTAATTTTCATGTGTTGCCGTCCATGATGCAAATAATTGAACGTGCCGGTTTCCGGTAAAGTTAGGTTTAGAGATTAGACAATGCTAGTTGGCTGGCAGTCGCTGCCCGATACTAACTGCACTGGGTAGTTAGTTAGGTAATGTACTTCTGTGCTGATCTAGAACGTAAAAATAGTGTCATATATTTCTATTTTTATGTATTTCTTCCAAAAACACGGTGTAACCTAAGCAATATAATGGATACGAAAGTAATTATTGGGCAATGGGGTAGCCAACTATGACTGATACTTTTATACAACGAGTATACACCTTCTTCTTCTGCGTAGCGTTCGTCCCGGTTACTCAACCCAATTGTACGAGACGAGGGTATAGTCTACTATACCTGTCCTGGGTCTACCCAGGGCCCGCTTTTTTGACCGATGCCCTAATTATTGCCCAGCTGTCGGGTTGGAAGTGGCTCAGGAGCATCCGAAGGTTTAGTTCATCCCACTAGGGTTTACTTTGTCACTTAGTTTAACTACTAATATGCTGCGCTCCATATTTTTTCAACAGAGCCAGAGCATAAACTTTTGGATGTCAGTCAAAGATGTAATAATCGGGAGAATGCACTTTTCCATGAGAGGGCTTGCACAAAACACATTTATATCACATAGAACCAGGGTACTGTGTTACCGGCTTTCTTCTACGATTCGTGGGTTGAATGCTTTACACCTAGGTAATAGCCATATAGCCAAATGAAATAAATAAAAAGCAGAGCCACGCGGTCCCCGCCCGGGTTTGAATAACCAGTATAATCACCAGTATAACAGTAATAATCTTTAATTCGCGGGTGAATAGGTACCTAATGAACAAGTGTGCTCCATCGTAGACCACATCACTGCTTTACATCAGGCAGGATGGTGGTCAAACGCTTGTTCATAGAGATAAAAAAAACCCAGGATAAACCCTAGATAGAAGAACAAATAGGTCCCGCCTAAAGCCAATGCTAATCAATAAAGCTACAATACTTGACTAGAATACTAACGTAACATTTGATTGATGATGATACGTTGAACTGCCTACTCGCTTGAATACATCTATCTGTATGTAGCAATTTAGGACATGCACCTATAAGGAACGTAGACAATATCAAGCAGTTGTAGTTTGTAATTAATGTGCTGTAACGCTTTACATAATTGTTTATAGAGGTTACAGTCGCTTGTCTGACGTTGAAATAAGTCTTAGGTTCTACGAAATAATGTTCAGTTTCATTCAACGTTTCATGTTTCATGACAGGTGCTGAGTAGTGCACACAACTTTGGAACCAGTAAATAAAGGTGCATTTTGAGTCAACAACCTCACAATAAATAGTCCGATAAGGAATGAGACACAAATCAAATGACTCGAAAGTTAGCGTGCATCTATACATAACTCACATACATATCTATATATATAAAAGAAAGTCGTGTTAGTTACACCATTTATAACTCAAGAACGGCTGAACCGATTTGGTTGAAAATTTGTGGGGTGGTAGCTTAGAACCGGGAGACGGACATAGGATACTTTATATCCCAATCCTGTGGGCCGGGTCGCTTTATAAAGGGTGTTGTAGTTTGTATGAAATACTAAACTACGCGAATGAAGTCGCGGGGCGTCCACTAGTTATTAATATTAGTACGTCGCAGTGGCGTGCACTGGCTTTTATGACAAGGTAGGCAGTGATCCCCAAGGATTGACACCTATGTTTAGGAAAAATAGGTCTATTCATCCACAAAACACAGGACCTTCGTTAGCCTCTGTCGTGAGTACAATAAAAAAAGATCTAGCAGTAACTCTATTGTTAGGTCGGGAAGCCAAAATACTAAGGTACTGCCTACCTTGTCTTTTTGCCTATATGGTGTGCACGCCACTGGTACGTCGTACGCGTTTAGCGGGGCAGCTAGCCCGCAGCGCTGTCTGCCTTAACCATGCATATTGATTTTGAAAAAAAATAAATAAAATAAATACACTTCACGCCTTTAATCCCAAAGAGGGGTAGGCAGAGGCACTTGCTAAAGCAAGTACCCACGATACACCAAGCGTATTTAACCCAACGTGACAGGGGGTGAGCCAGTACACGTCCAGTAGCCGGACTCGAACCCGGGACCTCCCGGTTACAAGTCAAGTGTCCGACCAACTGGACCACAGACGCTCTAATTGATTTTGAATTAGCCTAATTTCCTCGCACTCTTCTCCTGACAATAACAAACCCAATAAATAAAAGAATAAGCGTAATCGCCGTTCACGCTTTATGCCGTGACCAACGGAAATAGGGGATTTAATAAATATTTATAAGTAGCGATCCGCCCCGGCTTCGCATGATTTATCAGTGTTTCTCCACTGTATTATACATACATATAAACCTTTTAAAGATAGCATACATAGGGTCAGGCAACGGAAAGCGACTTTGTATTATACTATGCATTGAGGTATGTTATCACTGAAGCAATACACAGTGTGATCTTAATTGTTGAGGAACCGGAAGTCGTTATTCCTAATTGAATAAGTAATCTGAGGATTTGACTATCGTACGTCTCGTATAATGGACAAAGTAATTTTATCTCTCGTTCCTTCCAAACACGTTATCTTTCACCCAAAATGACATCTATACACTCTTGTTGCAAGGTCGAAATTTCAGTGCAGCATATTACGTACACGCCTGTAAATATTGCACCTAAATGCAAAACAGTTTGACCTCTAATGTTTCCTTTGGTTGTTCATCCGAGATCCAGTGTTTATGAATACAAGGCGTCCCTATCATTATTCAATTTGACGAATTATCTGTGTATCTGTGGATGTATATCTGGAAATTTACGAAGAAAATATTTACATTATCTGTAGCTACAGATAACTATCAAAACAAGAATCCATTGGGTAAAATTGGTTGCCAAATTTAGCCACCCACCATACGAACCTTGTTACACTCTTATGTACAGTATGACTAGTTTTCACCCGTGTATTTTCATCGGTTCATTAACGACGGAGTTATCCGCGAACAAACATAAAAAAGCATATTATATATACGGTCGAAATGAGAAAGACTTTTTTTGAAATTGTTTAAAAATCGTATCTTTCGTCTATAATATTAGTACCTATAGACACATAGGATGTGCAGTTCACGCCTATCTTTCATCTATTATATAAACATGAATTGCTGTTCGTTTTGTCTCGCCAGAACTCGAGAACGGCTAGATCGATTTGGCTTATTTTGGTCTTGAATTATTCAAAGGAAGTCTAGGGAAGGATTAAAAGGTGTATTACTTCCAATAAACAAGGTACAAAGCCTTCTTTTACTTCCTATGGCAAATCACTATCGTGCTGCTATGGAAACCCACTGATAGCTGTGAACTTATGAAATTATTATAATACACATCGATTCACACGACACGATTCTCCATGCCATGTACAGTCGGCCAAGAATATGGTCTACGGTGGTCTATGGTCTTTTTTTAAATTTCCCATGGAAACGGGATAAATTACGTATCACACAGCCGAGGTACATTTAATATTATTCAATATTAAGTTCGTACTTATTACTCAAGGATCTTGCACTGTAACTTTTAGTGCAATGTCGGTTTTAGCAGAATAAAGCATTAATTTGTTTACTTTTACAGTGTACCTATTTATTAATCTGAACCAGAGCCTTACCAGTGCAGTGTAGCTATTATTTTGTAGGTATGTTTTAATTGTCGTTTACCCATTTACTCTTCAAAATATTAGTCCTAGTAAGTAGTAGTCGCGATCTCCACTAAATAAATAAAGTCCCCATAACTTTTATTCTCCTAGGAAAGATATATTGAGGCTAATATTATTTCACATTAGAAACACTATAAAATCATATTATCTGCCCGGCAGCGAAGAAAGCGTGAGATTTCATTAGCATTTCTCCTTTGTGTTTCGTCTGCCATTGACTGGCCTACTGCGAACTCATAAAGATAGCGAAACTTGGTTTTAGTCACTGCTAACGAGGTATTTATGTTATCTTCTAAGATATAAGTTAGATACTTGGATCTGCCACCTGGATGTTGTGGGTTCAAGAGACGGCTCTATTTCATAGCCTATGTTGATACGCTGAAGGAAAAGATCACGAATACCACAAGTTGTGTGTACTCTGTAACGACGATATTAATTTTGACGAATCTTGGCGGAGAGATAGAATAGGAAACAAAGTCGCCTCGTGCTATTGTCTCTTTGTTTGCTTAGATCTTTAAAATTAAGCAACAACTTTTATTTTATAGGTAGAGTGATTTTGAAAAGTGATGAGGGATAAACCGTTGGTAATATCTCATCAGGCCACAGTTAGAAACTCTATATTATAGTAGCCTACTGTACTGGGCAGTATTACTCACCGTTAATTTTGTTCCCAAGGGAATTTCAGGATATTCAATCTAAACAAACAATCAAAACTTTCCTCGTTATATTAGTATATATAGAATAGTGTAGATATACTTAACGTGTATAATTGACTTGAACCCCAGATACCCTCAATTCTACAAATGTTGTTAATAAGTCCGAGAGGTTTTCGCATTGCTCCGAGAGTTGCATCACAACGTCTACCTTGACGCACTTACCACGTACCGATCAACACTGGGTAGTATTGAGCGAAACACTCTTATAGTTACTTAATATAATGCGACAATAAGGGTTTTTATTGCGTGCTGTTCACCTCAAGAATAGGTAGAGTTGCTTAACGTAGCTTGTAATACATAAATGGCCATAGTTCCCATCTTGGACTTGTTGTCGACTACATCGCAATGGATTGTATTGGAAGGTATTACGTTTGTTTGTTGTGATATTGCAACAAGTTTAATAGTGTAGCGAGAGTCGGTCTCGCCTATAGAACGTTCCAAACATTATTGGTACATCATTTTTTTAATTTCATTTCATTTATTTCAGATAAAGAAATCCATAGAATGTTAGCAATTACATTTTTTTTCTTTATATACATCTTTATCATCCTATGTTAGTATCTAATGAAGGCAATGTTTGGTGCGCTTAATTAGAGACACGCGCACTTACATTATAATAACAGTTTAAACCGGGTTTTACGGCGCGAAATTAACTAAAGATAAGCATTCAGCTTACCTTCGTTGTTTATCGACGTTTCGACAGTGGCAAGTGCCGTGTTCACGAGCTGACAACCAGTCAGCTGCGAATTCGGAACTACCCTCAAAGAGTCACTGTTCGCGACCACGCCGACACTGACGTACCTGTAGGTACATGCACACGCGAGGTTTAATTGGAAGTAGTCAGAAAGGACTCAATCCACAAAAAGTTACTTCGGAGATATTGAGCGCATCCAACTGCGCTATTGACCCGCCATGCATATGCATTCAGGGTACATACAAATAGGTTGTAGTGATTTTTTTTGTGTAAATGTTTCTTTATATGATGGATATGTCTTAACTTGGCATCCTGGTATAGCTAACTCAATTTCGGACAAAGTGGATTGAATCCTTTCTGTGTAACTACGTCTAATTTTGTTTAGCACTGACTCCCTTATTGACTTTGGTTAATTTCGAGCCGTAATACCCTTTTTAAGCTGTTAATTTATTGGTACAGTCGGCCAAGAATCTGGTGTACTATCCTAAGGTTGAATCTCGTATGAATGTAGTTAAAATTGAGTTTCACTTTTCACTTGTCACAATACAAGGTAATTTAACCATATTGAGGTTTTAGTGACACAGGAAGTGTCAAAACTGATAACGACTTTCTTGACCGATCGTTGGTACGCGCCGTCATTAGTGATCGTATTTTTACGTACCAAAAAAAAATACACTTCAAGCCTTTTAATCCCAAAGCGGGGTAGGCAGAGGCACGAGTGCCCACGGTTCACCAAGCGTTCACTTTTTTACGTTTACCTATAAAAAAAATACCTATATCTATAAACTTGCTTAGCTGGAAGATAATGCTTTGTAGCATTAAGTTCGCCTTTGTACAATTTTAGTGCAATAAGTCGTAGGCCTATGTCCAGCAGTGGACAAGTATGGGCTGATGATGATGAAAGTATTAAAAATAATAAATAACTTAGAATATCTAGATGTCTAGTTTTGTATGCAGTAAAGAATAAAAGTAGAGAGTTCATTGCTTCGTGCATTAAAAAAAATGACTTATTTACTCATTTTATTATTTTACGACGTGTCTATTGAACATTTGGGATTTCCCACTATAGATGTTATGTTATATTATTGTGACAGCGTTGAATCCGGTTTGTTATTATTACAAGCATGGGAATTCCTTTTCATGCCATAACAGTTTAAAAACTCGTACGTAATTCCTAGTTTTTGTATTGAGAAGATAATTTATACACTAGGTCATTTGTTGCCTTGGGGAAATTTGGGGTTAGCACATAGAAATTGTACGGATGTTAGAATCTACTAGGCTGCACACATGCATAGTGCTTGTATCTATATTCACTTATTGACCCAATTTACTGGCTGTTCTAACTTTTTCTTTAAAACTGTTGGTGACTTATTGGGTCACTTTTCTGGTCCCTATACATTATCAACAGTGGCGTGCATGGCTTTTACGACAAGGTAGGCAGTAATCCCCAAGGATTGACACATATGCCTAGGTAACTTGTCTTTACCAAATACAGGTACCTACCTATCTACTCACCCACAAAACACAGGACTTTTGTTAGTCTATTTCGTGAGTATAACAAAAAATATCTAGCAATAACTCTATTATTAGGTCGGGTAGCCCAAATACTAAGGTAGGCAGTGTCTTTTTGCCTATGGTGTGCACGCCACTGATTAGCAAACTGGTACCCGTAAGCGATTAATGGCTGTAAACACCTATGGAATGTAGGTACCATTTTATGACTGGGTTTTGTGTAATTATCTCACGTTACTGACTTAGCATCGTGGTCGCAAATTCAGCTTTAGAATCCTTAGTTTAAGAATACCTCTCCATGCTAGCCCAGAATTTTTATGTACAAAATGTATTACTCACGTTGACCACCAGTGGTACAGTTATCTGCAATTACCAGATGCGGCGGGCGTGTTCAAGTAATCCACATACATATTATCGCAATAGAAAAATGAAATTTCTGGAATTAACTGTACTTTCAGCGTAATTGAGTTGTTCTAGTGAAGCTATTAAATAACTTAGGTTTACGGTGTCAACATAATTGTAAATGTTTTATTCGAAGCTGAAATAATTGTGTTTAATAGAAAAAAATAAATACACTTCACGCTTTTTAATCCCGAATCACAATTATCACGTTTCTTAGACAGAGTTTATTCCAAACAATAATGCTACCTATTCGTACAATAAGCAAGCCAGGGTTAATTTTTAATTTTTAGTCGATTCGATTCCCGGTTGATACTAGCAAAATTTAAAAAATGTTATAATGCAGTTTTGTTTCTTTTTAAAAATATAGGAATGTTTCCTTTCAGTAAAATAAGCTGACTAAAGGATTTAAAGCCCTCCAGGGCCCATAAGTTTTTTCCATCCTGTGTATATGTACACAGGTTGGAAAAAACGACACTACTGTCCACTACTTCCACGAACGATATGCACTTCGATTCATATACGGTTTATATATTTTTCGAAAAATACATTATCTGGGTAGGATATTCATTATGTATTCATTCATTTGATAGTTTTCATTCGTTCATTTCGTTGAAAATCAGGCAAAATTATTCCGCAATTTGACAGATCGATCTGTCAAATCGTTTGTCGAATTAATTAACAGACTGTAGATGAATTATTGGTTAGTGAAGTGTTCGAGTAGGGTTTCGCGATTAGTTGTCAGCCCGTCGTCCTCCCCTAATACCTATCGTAGGTAGCATAAGCCACCCCGAAACAACGCCTTCAACTTCCCCCTAAGGTCGCGGTATGTGATGTTTTTGTTACAGAAAAGTGATGTTAGTTAAAAACCAGCCCTTAGACCGATTTAGTTTCAAGCAGACACAGTTTCAACCAGACATAATTGCATAGAGACACAATGTAAAACTAATACGTCAAATACTGTACTGTCGCGAACAGTTCTAGGACAGAGAATAACTAAAGGCAACCTACCTGTGATGAGTGTATCTCTGCCTCACTTCAACTCACGTAATCAATAGTTATTTACAATAATACGAATTACGATTCTGAATAAAGTCGAATACCTATGTATATTCCATGTGCCTGATAAAGGGTTAAAGTTGTAGAAGTCTATTTTTCTACCTTGTATATGTATTGTGTTTTGTTGAAATTGTGTCTCCTTGAAACTAAATCCTTAGACCGAATGTAAACGCCACCTGTTCAACGATGGTCCCGTTTTTTTTCGACCGAGCAGATGGTTGCTTTTTGCTTGAGCCCCAAAGTGCCAAACCAATGAATGCTGTTAATATTTTTTTTTGTTTGCTTCGGTTTCTTCCTTCTTTCTTCTACCTTCATTGACATTGGGGTTCTGTTTAAAGTGGCAACTGTGTATTTCGTCGAGGACACACCGTTTACAGAGGGAGCAAAGCAGTGTTGCCAATCACTGTGCACATCCTTTTCCGCTCATATTTCATATCTCGAACACTGTGCCTGTTGTGCTGAAATTAGTTTATCGCTGGTTTATTATTTTCTTTAGTGCCTGGTACAGTAATGTAGACAGTGATTCGTATTTAACAATTAGACAGCATTTTACGTCAGCTAAGAATCTGATATATTATCATATTCACTTTACTTTTTCAACAACCGTTAATAATATGAAAATTAATATTAATACGCAGTATAAAACAAAGACTAAGTCTTATATACCTCTAGATAGGGGCAGTCAACCGGCTTAGATATTTAAAAGTACGTAACGGATTTTGATGCGGTGTTCTTTAGATTCCTGTGGAACTATTGTAATGTATCATACATGTATGTATTAGCAGAAAAACACTGTTAATAATGGATATTGGCAAAGCAATGTTTGTTTGTGTCAGCTAGTAATTGATAATTTAAATACAATAGTGCAATAAGAAACTACGTAAGAGCAATTAATTACAGTTCAAATGGCCATCGTAGATAACGTAATCGATAAATGAGATTGCTGAAAAAAAATACAATCTTATATTACAATGCTAACTAAGTACAGTAAACTTTTTGCTCAACTGCATTTAGATCGTCAGTATTTAAACAGAAAGTAGGCGAAGCGTGACACATTTACTTCAAAACGATGTTATCGACAAGTACCTACCTACATGGCCAATGGTAGTAATCGAAACCGTAATTTTTCGAGATTACACGATTGGAGAAAAGTGTTGGAGAAATAGTCTAGTATGTTACGTGCGATCGTAATTCGATCTGTACGGTTCTATGCTTGATGTTTCTTTAGTGTTAAGTACAGTCAGTCAGTCACGCCTTTTAATACCAAAGCGGCATAGACGGAGGCATCTGCTAACCAAATGCCCAGTCCAACGTGACAGGGGCTGAGCCTATCGCCATTATGTTTACACAACTTTTAAGTTGTGCGGGTTTCTTAAGGATGTTTTTCTTCCCGAACCCGAACCCGGGACCTCCCGGTTACAAGTCAAGTATCCGACCAACTAGACCACAGACGCTCTTAAAATAGATTCACTTTAATACCAAAACGAGACAGGCGAGGCGCTTGTTAGGAAAATACCCAATGCGTGTCAAGTAAAGTTTAAACATATACAGAATATGAGTCATTGCTGTTTGTTGTCCTATCAACTGTTAGTTATCAATGATTACGAATAACAAATAACTATAGATGATTTAACTTTGTAGTGACTTCGAATTCGTATTATCTTTCTACATTTCCTATACACGCTTCGTCACATTTAATGTTTTTGATGTCATGTGGATGATAATGATTTATTGTTTTACTAAAAAAAAAAGACATACATCTGGTTAAAAAAGAAAAATAATAGTATGTGTCGCACTGTCATCTAATTATTTATACTATATTTAATAGAATGTTTCGTGAAGGGTTGTTTAAGCTTAATAAAATGCATTTTATGCATGTCATTAGCAGTGAATTTTCGCGTGACATTAGTTCTCAAACTAGGTCTTGGCGGTTAAACCTGTGTTTCGTGCGGTAAATGGCAGTATTCCCTGTTTTTATGACGTTTCTACGATGAATAATAAACATATCATACACGAACACCTGACCTGTTATTCCAATAAAATGTACAGCGCCTTTTAAAATAATTAATAAATAAAAAAATATAATTCCCAATTCACCTACGGTCATCTGACCCTAAACTAGAATACCGTTCTATATACATACATACACGTCAGAGATTGATATCCTACTAATATTATAAATTCGAAAGATTGGATGGATGTTTGTCCTTCTTTCACGCAGAAAGTACTGGACGGATTTTGATGAAACTTAGTAGTATGGCAGTATTGTAGCTTATAAACTAGAATGACATATAGGCTACAAATTATATTGGTAAAACAACGTTTGCCAGGTCAGCTAGTACTTAATAAATACATACAAATATAGATAAAATACCCAGACGCACACAACAAGTGCCTCAGCTCATCACTAACACAACATGATACTGATCGTAATTTTCAGTTAATAGAATTATGAAGAATGAAGTCGAGTATCGGCCAGTATTTTACCGCTTACAAGGCTTCTAGCACGTCCATCGATTGCGTCCAAAACTTCAAGTACTTTACTGATCCATCCCAAAGTTTCCATTTATTTTCATGAGATTGTGCATGGTTAAATTAAAAAAAAATATCCCTGAACGCAGGTGCCTTTTCTGTGCTGTCATATTATAAACTAACTGACCCGGCTCATTGTTTTACCAATGTATATTATTAAAAGCGTTTCTCAGTTCTTATATACATGTATTATATATCTACATAAAAATCTTCCTCAAGATTTGTCTATATACTAAAGTAAAACGGCATGAAAATCCGTTCCATAGTTTTAAAGATCTAAGCATACGTAGGTACTGTCGGCAAGAGTCGACTTTGTTGTATACTATTATGATGTTTGTTAAACAAAGCGCATTATGCAATAAGTAATGCAGGGTTGTATGACAAACTGTGATTCCATCTGCCCGTATTGTATGTACGTTCTCTATGCAATGCAGTTAGTTTTTTCATGTGTTGTGCGTTGCATTTTGTAATCAGTCAACAGTTCTTTTTTGTCGTGTTTTTTCACAACTTTTATACATAACATAGTCATGTAGGCATGCCGATACGCATCACGGAACGCTCATTAATAGTTTTATTGCCTATTCGAAAGGGAAAGGAAGATAATATTTAAAATTAAAGGTTAATTAATGATTTGATATTTTTGCTATTGATAACAAGACGTTATACTGGAGTACTTTAGTTAATTTTATCGTATTTTAAGATTATAATATTAATTTGATTTGATTGTATATTTCATATAAAAAATAATCTGCTACACGAAAATTACTTCCGTCTTAAGAACTTATAGATTTTATTACCAGTTCATATTTTTTTTGATCTTGAAAAACTTAACATTCAGTTGAGGTAAATGTTGAAAGGCTTTATTCGTTATTGTAATATTCCGAAAACGTACGAGTAAATCACAATTTGTAGCAGCTAAAATCCATAAAGAGGTTATTGTGTGGGTGCAACTCGCACTCACTTGTATTGCGGCCCACGGCTACTTCTTACAATTGTTCTCTAATCCCACAAAAGCCGGCAATTTTGCGGTTTCGTGCCAACCACAATGGGTTAAGGCGTCGCCACACCAACCGCGAGTGTGCCGTGCCCGGGCCCCTTCGTAGTACCTGGTCTACAAATAATTACGCCGGGTCTTTTACATATTCGGCCATCTCATAAAATTTCGTTCTGTCCGGTTGTTGATAATAAGTTTTCTAAAAAACAATATGTCAAAGATAGTGGGAAACGAAAGAGATGCAACAATTTTATTCTATGATCGCTCCTTTGTGTTTTTTTTAAAGACTACTAATTGTTTTTATCTCTAACATCTTTATTATATAATTTAAAAAAGGTCGTCCATATTAAGCGTACATTTAACCAGATTTTTAGGCCTTCACTAGCAGTGTACTAGCGCCGTTCTAACTTTATAAATACCACGATAAATCTCGAATGAATATACGACACATACTTTTCTGTCTTTCTAATGAATTTATTGTAAACTAGTGGACGCCACACGGTTTCATTCGCGTATTTTGAGTATTTCATACAAACTTTATCAACCTCTACTTAGTGATGCATCCCACAGCATAGGGATAAAAAGTAGCCTCTGTCCTTTCTCAGGCTCTTTAGTCTGAATACCAAAAGTCATTTAAACCAGACAGACAGAGTTTCTTTCGCATGTAAAATATTAGTATGGATAACTGCAGTGTTGCCTCTGGAACAGTTTTATTATAGTACAGGTAGAGTAAATATACCCGGCGCTTACGTCGCTCCCGCCCACAACCGCGTTTAGTGTGACGAGAATTTAAACAAAAACTTCCCAGATTATAATGGTTCTTTTGTCGTTTGTGCCTTGCTCGCTGTCGCAATGTTGAGGAAGGTCTTGAAGCGTTCAAATACTTTGCTGGTTTTGAAAACATAATGAAACTTCTACTTATTCATATACGTACTAACAACGGAGCATATGGAGAGAATGGCATATGGAAAGAATGGATGAAAGTCGATTGACGAAAGAGATTTATATGGGTGATGTAATGGGCCGGGTGAGTAGAGGTCGCCGCAGAAGGACATATAAAGACCAGATTGGTGATGTCCTGACCGAAGGTGGCGTGAAAAGTACTCGAAACCGGAGGTCATGTATGAAAAGATGTATGAATGTGGATGAAGCGAAAGGGGTATGTCAGGACCGTGACAAATGGAGATCTGTAGTCTCTGCCTACCCCTCTGGGAGACAGGCGTTAAGTGTATGTATGTACTAACAACGACGAGAATTTGTAGCTGAGGTAATTTTACACTAATCGTTAAAAACATTAAAATAATACGAGTATACTGAAATTGAAGTAGATAGAGGTGTATTACTGATAAGATTTATTCACAATGATAATTTTGGTACAGGATATCTACAAGTTGGAATAATGACGCGATGACTCAGATATCATGCTGTCACTGTCATTCCTCATCATCATCACCATCGTCAGAACTCAGACTATATTTGTCCACTGCTGATACGACATAGTATAAAAAAAGTTGTATGGTTTTACGAAACCACGTTAAAAGTGAAGTTTTTTTTGACATTATAGACATTTAACTGAACATTTTTGGAGTAATATTCCATTAAAGGTATAAAAATCGCCTTATCAATCTTAATTTTATGTCACGCGACATGCTACACACAAACGAAAAACTTTGAGACGATGTAATAAAAGTTTCACTTTAAAAGTCTACTCCCGCTATCTGCCCCTGTGTATGCTTAGATCTTTAAAAGATTTTTTTGATTTTTTTTTTGTGCTGTTTTCAGTAATAGATTGAGTACATTATTATGTGTAATAGATACATAATATATAAGAGAAACACTGAGAATTGACAGGTACGGCTACATAGGAATTTACAGGTATGCCTAGGATCATCTTTCTAGTTTATAGTAAAATCATCAGCAACAAATACAGCTGTTGAATAGCATACGATATAGGTATAATAAATAAAGCCAATAATTACAAACTAAGGCAAAAAAGATAGGCATACTCAACATTTGATTATTACCATAACTAACCAGTTTAGAATGATGAAAAAAAAAGTATAACACCTAGTCTTCTCACTAAACTAAAAGTGCCAGACTTTCAAAGTCTCGAAATTCTGTATATTGCAGTAAAATATGTAGAAACACAACATGGCGAAGGCGGTACGTGGGATGGACCGGGCTGGGTCGGCACTGGTAGTTTTAGCCGTAGGTTTTATGTCGACATTTGTACGCTTGAGAGCAAAAAGTACGGGTCACACATAATTTTGTGTACACATATTCGACGATAAATTTACAGTAACAGTGAAATAATATTAGCAAAAAACAATTGTTAAAGTTTTACTAGTAGTTTTGTATTTTCTTTTCCTTAGCCTTTTATGGCCCACTGCTTGGAAATGCCTTTTGTATTAAATAATAAAAAAAACTCTTCACGCCTTTTAATTGCAAAGCGGGATAGGCAGAGGCACTTGCTAACCAACCTTTTCGATTGCAAGTCAAGTACCCGCAACTGGTCCACAGATGATGTTAAATACTACTTTCAGAATAATTAAGGGTACTAATACACATGCTAGTGGCATACACATTATTGTTCTTATTACAATCGAAGCTTTGAGATATTTGACGCGTTGGTGGTTACTTACCGTAATAGCCCCAAAAGCATGCCACTAAGTAGCACGTCTATCAGTACCTTAAAGTTTATATATGACCCGGTATTTTTGCTCCTAACTGTATTTTCGAAAGAGACGACGGCGAAGACAACTGTCTATAATTTTGTATTGTAAAATGCCTACCTACATAATTCATTGGTTTGAAGAATACGTAAATTATCATATTGAACATATCCATACCTGTAGAGTGTATGCTGCAGAGTGGATAGAAATAAAATTTGTATTTACATGTATATGATTGAATTACATTATTCAGATTCGATTCTATTTCACGAACGAAGATAGTGTTGAGGAGCACAGTACGATGGCTGAAATTGTCTTGTTCGTAAAAATAATGGTATTTTATGTTTTGTTTTTAAGAAATAGTATTATTTCGACTTAGAAGCTCTGGGGTCTAAGCCGAAATAGAAGTACTGGCAGGGTAGCCCATCCCAATTGCTGCATTATGCAATAATTATTCGTTTATACAAAGTTTATTTATAGGAAATTGAACCTTTATATTATTTTTCTTTATCGTGGCCCCAACGACGCCTGCCCATCACACACTACGCAGTTACGGTACGATATTTTCTATGATCTGAGCAGATATCTTTCAATATCGCTCACTATACAATTCATATAAGCTGTCACGCACAGCGCACACAATCTAAATATTAAAAGGAAAAGCTGACTGAATGACTGACTGACTGACATATCAACGCACAGCCTAAACGGCGAAACGTAGACATTTGAAAATTGGTACGGACGTAGCTTAGGTACCATAGGGGTGCACTAAGAAAGGAATTCCTGAAATTCCCATGGGAACGGCAATAAACGGGAAAATTCTTTTGTATGAAAAATCTGAACGGCTCAAGTTAGACGAAATTTGGGATGCAGTTACTACTAAACTACGCGAATGAAATCGC